>NW_006498435.1:1407176-1423810 GCF_000471905.2 Amborella trichopoda
CATGACATAATTTATGCATCCTACAGCTTGAGTATATGAAATTCTTTCCATTTCGGCTTTGTCACTATCATTTAATGAGCACATTTTCTTTGATAATTTCAAGCCTTTACAAACGGGTGTATCTATGGGTTTACAATTTTCCATCTTAAATCTCTTTAAAATACTTTTTAAATAATTTTCTTGTGATGAATATAGAAGTCTCGAACTTCTATCTCTTGTTTTTTTAATGCCCAGAACATATGAGGCTTCTTTCATATCTTTCATCACAAAATGGGAACTTAGTCATGATTTGGTATGGTTAATCATGCCAATATCATTACCGGCTATCAAAATATCATCAACATATAATGATAATATAACAAAATTGATCCCACTATTCCAGACATATACACAATGATCTAACATATTGGCTTTATAACTAAATTCAGTGATTGCGTTACGAAAAGTAAAGTATCATTTCCTAGAAGACTGTTTTAGGCCATATAAAGATTTATTAAGTTTATATAATTTATCTTCTTGGCCTTTAATTATATACCCTTCTGGTTGTTTCATATATATATATATATATATTAATTCTCCATTTAAGAAAGTTGTTTTGACATCCATTTAAAATAATTCTAGATCATAATATCCAACTAATGCTAGGATGATTCTAATCAATAAAAATCTTGCTACTAGATAATAAGTTTATACATAATCTATACCTCCTTTTAGGTAAATCTTTTAGCTACCAACCTAGCCTTATATTTATTAATGGATCCATTTGTATTAAGCTTTTTTTTTAAGACCATTAGCAACCAATGGCTTTTCTATTTTTATGGAGGTCAACCAACTTCTAAACTTGATTTCTTTCAATAGAATCAAGTTCATCATCCATGGCTTGAGTCCACTCAGCTGAGTCATGTGAGCTAATAGCTTCATTATAGCTTCAAGGTTCATCTATTGTATCCTCACTTATTGAAGAATAATTATCTCATTCATAAATACATAAAATTCTTTTAACATCATTGGTGGGGCTTTAGTTCTTTTAGGTCTATCTAGTATACTTGATTCAATTGAATCATTCTCACTAAATGTAGAGGGAATATGAGAAACAGGGTTTTCCAGACCCTTATCTTTATTAATTTCATATAAGTCAACAGGCTTATTTAAAATATTTTCATCATCTATATTTTTTAAAAAATGAGCATCATGACTCTCTACTAATGATCTAGTACCATGGTTATAGAATCCATACCCTTTAGAATTTTCTTAATAGCCTATAAAAGAATATTTTATAGTTTTACTTTGTAATTTACACTATTTTGTGGTGGTATAAGCACATGTACCCAAGAACCCAAACTTTCAATATAGTAAGGTCAAGTTTCCTACCTATCCATAATTCATATGAGGTCAAGTCAATAGATTTAGTTGAAACACGATTAATAATATATATTGCAGTGTTGAAAGCCTCACCCCAAAAATGAGATGATAAACTTGAATGGCTCATCATAGACCTAACCATGTCTATTATAGTTTTATTTCTTCTTTCAGCTATATGATTTTGTTGTGGTGTATATGGCATAGTTGTTTAGTGAATTATATCATGCTCCTTACAAAATTTGGTAAATAAGACGGAGCAATATTCACCTCCCCTATCTACTTAAAGAATTTTAATGTGTCTACCTAATTGATTTTCTACCTCAACTTTATATTCTTTAAATGTTTCTTAAGCATCAGATTTTTTACTAATTAGGTATACATATCCATAACGTAAATAATCATCTATAAATGTTATGAAATATTTTATACATCTATGTGTTTTTACATTTAATAGGCCACATATATCAGAGTGAACAATACTAAGTAGTTCATTAGACATTTTCCTTTTAGGGAAAAGCTTCTCAGTTAATTTACCAGAAATACATGACTCGCATGTTTTGAACACAATTTCTCCAAAATTGGGGAGTAAGTCTCTTTTCACCATTTGATTCATTTTATCTTTATTGATATGTCCTAATCTTAAGTACCCTAAATATGAATCATCTATACAAGAAAAAGAATCAAAAGAGGCATCATAATAACCAAAAAAAAGATGAATTTTCATTAATATTTAGTCGATACAAATTGTCAACTTTAGTACCATACATCAATGTTCTAGAATGATTACCAATGTTAACCTAACCAGACCTGAACCTTATTTCATAACCCTTATCGTCTAGCCTAGGGACATAAATTAAATTGCGCCTCATATTGGACGCATATAATGTATCAGTCAATAAGAGATGCGTTCCTCTTGGTAAACACAGCTGAAAAGTACCGACACCTAGTACATCGCAGTAGGTGTCATTTCCCATGTAAATTCGCTGGTTGCCGGTTGCAATCTCCTCAATTATGTGAATCAATCCTTAGTCCTCGAGACATGACAAGTGGAGGCTGAGTCGACCCACCAATTTCTCAGGTCATGGTCGGAAACTATTGATTCTAGGACTATGCAGATCAAGTCTTTTCTTTTTTTTTTATTTCGAGTAGAGTTGTTATTCTGGTTCCTATTTTTATTTTTCAACTTAGGATAGTTAAACTTGATGTGCTCAATTTCCTTACAATAAAAACAGGTCTTCTCAACCTTGTTCTTTTTATTTTTAAAAATCCTTACAATAAAAACAGGTCTTCTCAACTTTGTTCTTTTTATTTTTAAAAATTCTCCCCTTTCCCTTATACCTATTATTTTTCTGATTATTGAAAGGTTTCTTGGGGATCTAAGAATCTGAACTTTGGACAAAGTGGAGCTCATTTGACTTCTTCTTCATTCTTCTCTCAACTTTAATACTGAGATGCATGGGAAGATTTAACATGGTTATCCCTTGTGCAAAATGATTCAATGCAATTATAACAAACTCTCAAGATAGAGGGAGACTGTTAAGGACAAAGAACACTTGCATGTGGTAGGGGACTGGATCCCCAGCTGCAACAAGGTCCTTTTCAAGCATTGTCATTTTGTTGACATACTCGGTCATTGAGTCCAATTCTTTCATTCTGCAAAAATTGCATTTTTTTTACAACAATTGTACATAGGTCTTAGAAGTGGTCCCATACTTTTTAGATAGGGCACCCATCATACTTTGAGTTGTGGTGTGATCATCAAATACTTTAATTAAATCATCTTCCATAAAGCTCAACATAGTAGTCCTAGCTACTTTGTCATCTTCTAACCATTTTTCAAGTCGTCTGGCTTGATCATTACCATTAGGTACTAAAATTGGTGGTTCTGTTTCTACGACATAATCTACCATATCTTGGAAAAGAGTATATCCAATTTTTCTTTTCCACATAGAAAACTTGGTCCCATTGAGTTTTTCAAGTTTGGATAGTTCTGACATGACTAGCCTAGATGCCATTTTAAATTTTTAGATAATACCTATAAGTTCAAAAAATTTAATTGTGTTTAAGAAAAGGTTGTCTACTAGCTAAATCAATAGGTTTTCCGACTCTCCAGTGAGCTGCAACCTCAAAACAAAAATTTTCTCGTATAGTTTATATTTGCACGATAGGTTATGAGCCCACCACGCTTCCACAACCTGGCTTTGATACCAATGTTGAAATCTTGAGGGAAAAAATAGACTCCTCTCGCAATATTACTGGCGGTGTTATGAGACTGAGGATCGCAGAGGGCAGGATTTTTCAGAACAATGAGAACTCAAAAGGTTACTTGCGTGCCTTTTCATAACCATGAAAGACCCAGTTATAGAGGGATGGAGGAGACCGTTCTCCAACGTTCGGTTTCCTTCTGAAATCTTTGAGAAAACGTGGCCCATAATCTTGGGAGGTGGGTAGTTATCATCTACCCGTTAGATGATGACTCTTCTTTCTCTAAAAAATGCCTTTATTTAGTGATAAAAATAATATTTATGAGCAAGATTAAAGAAAAAAAAATAGCATGTATGAGGGCCTCATGGCCACCCATACGTACCAACAGTTCTATTATTAAAAACCATCTAATTGATCATCTCGACATCGAGAAGTATGAATATATATAAAAATAATAACAATTTGAGTCCCAGAAATAGTGCATCTTGCAACACATTATCTAGACCGGCCATTTTCAATATTTTCATACATTTATCGATCTACATGATTTTAACTATTTTTGGAGTTTAAAATTTTATTATTATGAAAATAGATTTTTCGATAATCTTAAAAAAAAATTACACCAAAATTACATGTTATGATAAAACTTGTAGGTGCGTCTAATTAGATTGTTTAAGGTTGCAACCTTGTAGAAACCACACCCATTATTAAATGAGAAAGTATACAAAGAGACCATTTACTTTTAATACAAGGAGGTCATGATCACTTTTGTCCATCAAATCACTGCTCATGTTTTAAATCCTGAACAATAGCATTTTGAGAATATTTTAATGAAACAATTAATAAAAGGATGTAAAGTAATGATGTAATTGATATGATTGAAAATTAGTTGATTTAACTACCTCAACATTTTAACGCATATGACATTCTCCCACTCGCACTAGAATACATTATATACCTCTTGCTCTGATATTAGTCATGCAACATCTCAATTTTGATTCCTACTACTGAATTACCTAAATAATAATAATAATGAGAAGAATATTTTCAAAAGGAAATTAGATTCTGGAATCTAACTATCCCAAATTAAACGAGGAAATTCTATCCTCAAATTTAAGAGAATCTAATATCCACAAAGTGGAGCATATAACATTTTGGCTTAATGATATGGGACACAGTTTCTATGTGTCCATGTAAAAATGAATCCCCTCTTAAAAATATATTTTTGAGGTGGAATTTTGGACCCAATTTTCAAGGGGAAAAGGTCTCTATATAGCCGAGGCTCTAAACAAGCAAATAAGAGCCTACCTTAAAATTTCAATTGAAGAGTTTGTTTTGATGCCCAAATATCCTCAAATTGATCATCTCGACATCAAGATGCATGGACATAAGAAAAAAATGGATTTCAAATTTGGGAATAGTGGATTCTGTAACTCATTTTTGGACCGCCAATTTTCAATGTTTCATAGGTTTGTCGATCTACACTATTTTTGAAGCTTTAAACTTTGTAAATATTTTCATCATTTTTGAAGTTTCAAACTTTGTAAATAAAGATGAAAATCACATACTGATGAGAGTTCTTCCTGTTCTTCGATGTACCTATCTTGTTATCTTGCAAATGCAATAGTAAACAAAAACGTAGTAAGTAAAAATAAGTTTAATGAAGGAAACCTGACCTCGTTAACACATACGTATTCCTTGGGGTTCAAAAGCTTCTCCTCTTGAAAGCTTACTTTTCATTAAATACTCAACCCCCGTTGATTATACACGACTTTATTAACTACTCCTCTCTCATTAAATACTCAACCCATGACTCTTTACCATGCTTATCCTTAAAGTTGTTGGTTGGGGTTCAAAAGCTTCCCCTCCAAAAAGATTACTTCTCATTAAATACTCAACCCACGTTGATTATACATGACTTTATTAACTACTCTTACATGACTCTGCATGAGATATACATACCCATGCCTGCCTTGCTTATCCTTAAAGAAGAGAAGAAGAGAAGCTACATGTTATGTACGTAACATCTCCTCCCTCCTTAAAATTTGGTCTTATCCTCAAGACCAAAATCGGTATGTACTATGATGTTAAGTAACATAAAAAACAAGACCAAAATCGGTATGTACTATGATGTTAAGTAACATCAAAATCGGGAAATGGTTGGTATGTGCAATGATGCTATCTTCTTCTTCATAAGAGGCTTCAATTAAAAACAACTTCTTACGTCGATGCCTAGGCACAAATTTCCTGTTAACAATCCTTTTGCACGTCTCTCTTGCAATTCAGTAGGTGCCATCCGCCGAACAGGAAGCGTAGGGCCATTGTTGGTAGCCTCCTTACTGGTTGTGATGGACTCCTTCGCATAAGACGTTGGACTATATCGCCGTTGCGAGAAATTGAGGGCCTCGTACAAATGGGCAAGTCTGATAGCTGCTGATAAGGTCGTAGGGTGCCATGCTAACACGTCTGCCTTGATGTTGTCGCCTAATCCGCTGATGAAATAGCTGACTTGTCAGTTATGAGGAAGATACCCCACCTTAGTGAGTAGCCTTTCAAATTGAGTTTGGTAGTCTCAAAGAGTTTCAGTTTGTTGCAACTTAGCTAACTCTCCAAATAAATCTTGGAATTGGGTGGGACCGTACCTAGCGTGCAACCCGTCACAAAACGTCTGCCAAGTCATTTCGCCTCCTTCTTGTTTGACTAGTTGGTACCACAGCTGAGCGTCACCCTCCAAATGGAAGGATGCAAGAGCCACACGTTCTTCCTTTCGTGTTTGATGGAACTGAAAAAATTGCTCTACCGTATAAGTCCAATTTGTCGTGTCTTCTTCACCATTAAAGCGGGAAAATTGAGTTTGAGAAGCCTTGGAGCGAAGGACTGCTGCGATCCATTTTGACGGTTTCCATTGGTGTTCCCAGGTCGTACTCCATGGTTTTGGATTGGAGCCCGTGAGTTATCCCTTACTTCAAGTTCAATATTAGCTAGATGCGAACTAAGCTTTTCGAACAGCTCGTTAAGCTTATCCATTAGCTGTTGTTGTCCAGTAGTGAGAGAGCTCACATCATCTTCCAACTTCTCCACTCACTGATCCATGCCTTTGCTCTGATACCACAATGACACGTACTGAGGAAAGTTTTTCATGTTCTTCGACTCTTTGATGTACCAATCTTTATCTATCTTGCTAATGCAGCAGACAACGTACTTATCTTCCTGTTCTTGGACGTATCTCTCTAGCTAATGTAACAGATGATGTACCGATCTTGCTAAAGCAGCATATGACGTACCTATCTTGCTATCTTGCTATCTTGCTAATGCAGCAGACGACGTACCTATCTTGCTATCTTGCTAATGCAACATAAAATAAAAACGTAAAAATAGGTTGAATAGAGGAAACCTGACCTCATTAACACATACGTGTTGGTTGGGGTTCAAAACTTTCCGTCCCAAATATCATTAAATACTCAAGCCACGTTGATTACAAATAATCGAAGGATAACGTTCTATAACTACTCATATAAATCTATCTAAAAAGACATACACCACTTTATTAACTACTACATAACTCTACATGAGATATACATACCAACTACTCCTACATGACTTTGTATGATCCTTAGAGAAGATGCGCTACATGTTAGGCACGTAACAAAAAACTGAAAAATATATGAAAATATATTTAAGGGCAGTGACAAAGATTTCCAGTATTAAAAGCACATTTCTAGACATTATTGGAAGGTAGGCTCTCATTTGATGGTTTAGTGCATAGGCTATATACAAACCGCACATCCATCTTTAAAATGGACGTTTTATGCCTTGGGGAACGCCATGTAGAAATGCGTCTGCCGACTCATGAAACCATTTTTCCTAATGGATATTTTCTCGCATTACTTTCAATCGAGAGCCATGCGTACGCAATCTCCTCGGAGAACGAAAACTGTAAAACCTTTATTTCAATCTCAAAGAAGAAGAAAGGGGACAAGATGGGGTGCACAGGGTGCTTAACCCACTTGCATTTAAAATGGATTCAACAGAGAGAGACCAGAACCACCTCATCCTGCAGTAGAGCGACCTCCATTACTGCAACTCTTGGGGTGGTGCCCAAGCTCTTCCCCCAATGGCCAGAGACTGGTTTAGCTGCACCCAGATGTGTTCGAAGGGGTCTGCTTTGTCGTGCTTTAGAAGACGACCGAAAAGATGGGAGTATCGGTGGCATTGGTTCGGCTCTTGAGGAAAGGCCTGGTATATTAATCCTCTCCCACTTGTTTCTGTTGGCCTTTCACATCTATTTATTTGCAATTATGCTTAATTTTCCTGGTTTTCTCTATTAAATTACTTCCTTGAAAAGGGATTTTTACTTTATTCTTTGAATTTCCAAATTTAAGCATCTCATGTATACGTCTATTCATTTGAAATTCTGCTTGTTTATGCATATTTTAAGCTTTTCCTTTTTGTGTTTTTTTTTTTTCTGGCGCCGGGGGACGGCAGTGGGGGGCATCCATTGATTTCCAATTTTAAACATCTTGTGTTTGTCTATGTGTGGGTGTAGTTATTTATCAATTTTATACGGGTGGATCACTTAACCTTTTGTATCATGCTTGAGCGCTCAAGAATCCAGTTTGAGAGCTTCTTGGACAGTGTATATGTTCTCTTGGTCTATATATACACAATATGCAATTTTAATTTTTTCCCCCTCATATTTACTTATTCGGAACCTCCCTAGGAATTTTCTTTCTTCTTTTTTTTTTCCATGTTTAGTTTAACACTGCTCTCCTTGTTGGAGAAGCAAAAGTTTCCTTTGTGACAGTTTCAGGTGAAAGCTTCACCTATGGAAAAGCATTCACCAATACATTGATGGTGTCATCCATTATGTCTTATGTAATTGTAGTGGAGCTTTACCATAGAATTGGTGTGTAGGTAATTTGTTGGGAGGTTTTACTCATAGCATCCATGTACAAGCCAATGGATGTGCACTTATCAGATGAACTAAGGAACTGCAAGAAATTTTCTTTACTTTCCCTACAAGATTTACAAAATTTGGGAATTTAACTTAGAGATATCTAGTGGGAATCAGTAGTGCTACTCTGGCACTTCAGAACTTCTGTATGCATTGAAATGTATTGACAGGTATGTTAATTTCCCTCTACAACTTCTACTGCAATTTTAACTTGGCAATTCAGGCGATGTATGATTTTCCACATACAGGCTGTATAAATTGAGGTTTAAAGAGGGGTATACTTAATATTAATCTTAAAGAATATCTTCTGATCAGTGCTACAAAACCTGATAGGCTTGAGCTTAGAACGATAAATGTTGTAAGGATACTGGGTGACCTTATCTCCTAAGATACTTCAGATGATCCAAATTCACCAGCTTAAATATCTTATGCAGCTGACTCTTGACAAAGTGAATTGCAAGTCATAATAGCTCCATTGTAGATGTAACAATGGGATTGCATGGCTTCTAAATAGTATTATGAAATGTGACGTGTATCTGGTGCATCTTTAGTAAGACCAGCTTGTTGGCCATGAGGCTGGGTTCCTAAACTGATGTCAACGTTTGTTTGAGATCATAGAGGGAATTGCAGATAGCAAAAGTTTTCTACCGTAGTAATTCTCAAGGAATATATCTGTAAAGCATGTAACAAGAGAGGTTGTACATTGGACATAAGTACAGCCCTTTGTTGTGGGTACTTTGAGTGGTAGCATGGGCTCTGGATTAAATTGCTTTGTTATGTTGCTTGTGAAGCTCATGCAAAGTTAGCCAAACTCTCTCTGCTAATCCTCCCTGCATGATAAGCTATGGAAGTTGTGGAGGCCAAGTAAATTTCTTTGTTTATTTTTCATTTTTTATTCTTTTGATAATTGAAGCATGTGCTTTGATGTACCAAGAGAGCTAGTGGTAGTAATGAACGTATCCCTTGCTCGGAGCGATTTGATAGCCCGTAGGAGCAGGCAGTAGCTTGGGTTGAAACCTTATACAAGTATGCTGATCCCCAGAGTTCAGAGTTCATATTCGATCTTGTGCCCTTGTTCTCGTTTAACCATATTTCTCATTAGTTCTCTATTAGATGTAGTAGGTAAGTCAGAAGACAGAATAGTGTCGGGCATATGCTCAAGAATTGTAACATAATGAGGGAACTTAGGAGCTAATGGCATCAGAAACCTTTGTATTTCTAATGAATGACAAATGTACCATGCAAATGCAACCAAATCACCGAAGATGGGATATTCTTCTGGAGGGATAATCATTTTTGTGACATGACATTCAAAGAAATAGTTTGCGTATTCTATTTTTGTGATTTAACAAAAATTATGTTCTTCATTTCTGCCAACTTTAAAACTTCACATTTTGTTTGTCTTTGCTCATAAATTTAAGACAAATTTGGTGGTATGACTTCATTGCTGTTCCCTGGATGTGTCTTGTGTCTATTTGTCGCTCACAATCTTCTGCGTGTTTAGAAAAATTATGTGTGCAGTTTTGAACCACTTGATTTTTTCAAATAAAGCCATATGTTATTTCTCGTGTGCAATGCCATGAGCTTTTGCATTACTTTATTTTGCAATCAATTGTTTTCTTAGTTGCTGTTTACATCTATTAGACTATTGACCTTGTTAATTTTAAAGCCAGTTTGGAAGCCGTTGCGAAACAGCATTTCGTACTGTTTTAGATTGGGCTGAACAAAACGTCAATGTTCCAATAAGATGACCTATGGATACCACATAGAAAATATGCTTGCAACTAGCACCCTGGTAAAAGGTGGCCTGTTATACAGATGGGTTAAAAAGGGAAATAATTATTTTCATGCCACTTGTAGACGTACTTTTGTTGTTTTGGTGCGGTGGTATGTGCTCAACACATTCTATTCACTACCAAACTGGGCCTTGGTTATCTATGGGATCCTTCAACTTGTAATGTTGACTTGCTTACACTCTTTTTTCTTTCTTAGTTGTACACCGTTTAAGCAACATTTGATCATCTGAGTTTAAATCAGCAACCCAGATTTCCTGGAACAAGAATTAGCTCTTTTCTATTTTGGTAATCATAGGTGTGCCTGATAGATCGCAAGCAGAAATTCCAGAAAGTGCAGAACAAGAAAATGGAGAAAGTTCTTTGTATAATTGGCTTTATCCCAGCAAAGAACTCCTTCCAGATGACCAAGAGATGAGTATATTTGATCACTTGGAGGAGCTGCGGCAGAGAATATTTGTTTCCGTTTTAGCAGTCGGAGCAGCTATCTTGGGCTGCTTTGCATTTTCTAAAGAGTTGATAATGATACTTGAGGCTCCTGTTAGCTCTCAAGGTGTTCGATTTCTCCAATTATCTCCAGGGGAGTTCTTCTTCACAACACTGAAGGTACACTTGTGGAATGCCATTAAAATCTGCGCACCTATTTTACTTGTTTGCAATTTCCTTTTATTCTGTATTGTTTTTTTTATTCTGTATGTAATTTGATTTTGGAATAATTAACTTTGAATTTGGTGCTCCTTTATGTATTGGTCGTTTTCCATTTCATATGTTCAGAAAGCTATTTTTATTATGTGGTTTAAAGGACATCCAAAACACTATATGTTGAAATTTGTTGCTGGCCTTGATATTGATGACACATTACTATGCTCTTTAGCAAATTTTTTCTGATAAGAAAGCAGTCCTTCTCTTTCTTTTGTTTTAAACATTCATATTTAAAATCAATGGTAATTACTGGAGAAATGTCTCCTAGAAATATTTTTCTTTACATGCTCAGTCAGACTCCCTAATGCATCAAATATTTTAGAAAAGTATTCATGTTTCACTCATGTAGCTGAGATGAAGATATTGAGATGGATGAGTGGCAAGACAAGAAGGAATTGAATTCGAAATGAATACATTCGAGAGAATTTAGGAGTAGCACTAGTAGAGATGTGATGCGAGAAAGTAGACTTAGGTGGATTGGCCAAGTGCAGTACAGACCCAGTACGACACTTGTTAGGAGGTGCGAGTTAGTTCAAGTGAAAGGCTTTAAAAGGGCAAAGTGTAGGCCCAAAAGGACATGGTTGGAAGCAGTGAGAAAAGATATGTGGACTTATGGCCTCAATGAGGGTATGGCCCATATGAGAGATCAGAATGGCCTGTAGCCAACCCAATTAATTGGGAAAAGGTTCCGATGATGATGATGATGATTCATTTTTCACTTATTTTATATGTTTGTGTTGGTGCAGGTTAGGCATGGGTGCGTTGCAACTTTGTCGCATATATCCAGCGAATGCTCGTAGTGAGTTGGGAAAGATAGCTGCCTTTAGAAATGAGAAATATCGATATATTATCTATCCTAATTAATAACAAACCTGAAAAATTTTCATCTTCTTTTTCTTTTTTGTGTATGTATGTTTTGGAGAAATCTATGTATTGCATGGTTTATATGTAACTAGGCTCCTTCTTCTTCTTCTTCTTCTTCTTCTTGATGTCACGTCTTGGCTCTACCATCTCGATCACCCAGGCCAAGGGCCCATTCCTAAGTAATTACATTTCTTCAATAATTTAATTTCAACATTCCAAATTGAATCTTTTCACTGTTGCCTCGATCATTGTCTGATGGTACGAGGAAGAAAACAAATCAGAAATGAATTTCTGATGGACATCTCTTCTTGTTATGTGAGAAATCATAGTTTACTACTCGGCGTTATGTGAACTAGGTCATGTAAGAAGAAGAAGAAAAAAAACTTAGCAAGCTGGGATTTGGTTTGCAGACCAAATAGATAGGGTGGCTGAGGTATTAGATGACTAAGAGAGTCCAACTTGACCCTACTAATTCAGTGGTGGTCGCATTTTGCACAAAATGGTAGTCTATGATAATGTGTACTACGTTTGGATAGTCAGGTGCCTACCAAAGAACCACACCAATGCTCGTGCCTCTGGCGCTTGGAGGGGTATATCCACTCTATATGGAGATTTTGTTAGTAGAACACAACTGCCAAACACTGGTGACCGAACCATACTGTGGTGGGATTTATGGGCTAGGGACCACACCCTCGAAAGCCTCTTCCCTCGCTTTTTCTCTCTTGCCATAGCCTAGAATGTTTCTAATTTGATCAGTCTTGAGAGGTGCTTGAGGGACAACTAATATGGTTAACAAATTTTAGAATCATTGGGACACACCAAAATTACAGAATAGGCAGGTCTCTTGGACCTACTCAACAACCAGTTCTTAACACTAGTGGAAAGTGATAAGATAATTTGGACCCTTGAGTCATCTGGCATTTTATCGATTTCACTGCCATGCAAAGTGGGCATATCATCATGGGCAATGCCTAGATTACCCCCGTGCCCCCTAAGATGCGGGCTTTCAACTGGCTTGTAATCCCTATGAAAGCCCTCACAATATCTCAATTCCAAAGGAGAGACATTCTTATGCCTAAAAGATTTGTTATGTGTAAGGAGGTGGACGAAAATATGGTCCATATATTTGTGTATTGCTGGTGGCTGTCCGGATGTACGCATCTTTTCTGGATCTCTTTGAGTGGTAATTGGTGTGGCCCAACAGTTTCCAGCACCTCTTTTCCAGTTACTTCTCGCCACCATTCCCTGGTTTCTCTTCCCATGGGGAGCATCCATACTAGCCTCATTATGGACCTTATGGCATAAGTACAACGCAGGAGTTTTTGGAAGCAAGGCAAAGGGATGGATACTTTGAAAAGAAGTTTAAGGCCACATTCATCTCTCATGCACAGAACCATAAGGATTTTGTTGGCTGGTCTTAATCAGACTTTTTCCCGAATTGGAGGTGTATCCAAGGTGCTAGACTAATGGTAGTGGCCAGGTCTGACCTGTGGATATCTCCTATTCGGGTCACCAGAATTAGTCTCGATGTTTGCTCCCAATCTAGGCCCCCGGAAATGGGGTGTATATTTAGAAAGATCTAGCTCAAGCCTGCTCTCTTAAAGTCCACAAAGGCTGAAGCATGGGCACTGTGAAATGGGCCTCAAACTGTTTGATACCAATTGGGTTCCGCATTTCGAATTGGTATGGAATTCTATGAATTTCTTCTATGGGCTTCAAGGCAGGCCCCTTGTCCAAGGTACCTTGAGCAATTTTGCACCAAATTTCTGCGATTTGCAGTGACCTACGTGTCTTTTACGAGCAATCATGCAAATGAAACAGCTAATGCACTTGCAAAGGAAGGGGCTGCTGGCAATAGTTATCTAGTGAACAGCTCTTTGTGCTAAGAGGACAATTTTTATTCCTTTATTGTCAAAATATTTCTCTTTTGATTTTTGAGCTTTGCTGGTTTTGCGCAGTTGCAGCTCTACGCAAATTGTAAATTTGTAAATCTCTCTTCAAATAATATAAAATCAAACTTCCAAAGAAAAAGAAAAATCAGTTTCATCCCCAACAATCTCCACTTTCTTCTGTATTCTGAATAAGTTGAAATTTCACATTCTCTTTGTGTTTTTTATTTTTAATTTGTTATAATGTATGGACAAATTAGATATCTGTATGAGATTACTTACATATTGTGGTGATGCTCCTTGACTTTGAAATTAGTTTTTATTTATTTATTTATTTGTTTTTTTTATTATTTATTATTATTATTATCTTGTGTACTTCACTGGGGATACAGGCCCCTACCTTTTTAAAAATCATTAGTTGTTTCAATGGTGTTTGGTGAGAATAAAAACCTAGACCTTAGCTGGGGGTGCTACCACCACGACCCTCGCCCCATTACCAAAGTGCAAGAATCAAGATATCCTTGAGAATAAATGGAGTACTTATATTTCTGCACATAGAAAACAGTAACAGAATTATTCCTTATGGGGTTATCCGCATTAAGGTTAAATGTCAGAATGCCCCTTATAAGGTGCTAAGCCACCAACATCCTCCTCATCCCAAGCTCAAGCAAGCATAGTTTTAGGAGGTAGAATTTTTCTATTAATCAGCTATAAATGTTTTACTAGTCTGTTGAGATATAGAGGAAGCCTCTATCTGGCTCAGATAATGATACTCAACTTCTAGATGTGCGGTTTTCTCATGAATCATAACTTGGATATATATGGATGAATTGAATGACATTATAGTTTCATAGGAGATACATCAAGATTGGCAGAGTATTAAGTTTGCAATGATCCCATTGCAAGTGCATAATGTAAGTCAATATTTTACACCCACTCTATAGTTGGACATGGGCTGTTTCATTTTCTTCATAATATTGAAGAAGATCTCAATTCCCTTGTTGATTTTCAATCTTCTAAAATCCAGTATATTGTGAAGTAGGCAAGAAGCTGAAGAGGTGATGAGGATGGCTTACCCCAACTGAGTGAAGAATGCAGATTGTCAAGTCAATGAAGATTGGCACAAGAATACCACGATGAGGGAGAATATGTACTAACCTCCAAGTTATGGCAGGAAGGCCACAATGGCACTGGTACGTTAATGTTTGCTTACAAGGATGTGGTGTTTTGGGAGAGAGACATTTTAGTTGGTTTTATTCTGAAGGCCATGAAAAGAGGAGCATGTTGAGTGGTTTGGGACGAAATGGAAAGATGAAAGGTTGAAGGTAAGGGACATTGATGCAAGGATAGACACGATGACTTCGAGAAAAAGATTATGCAGGGGAAGGTGGACTTCGGAATTTCAGATGCATAATCTATTTATGCTGAGTAGCTGACTGCGACACACGTCCTTTATTCATAACTTAAAGAATTAAACTGAATCAGAAAGACTGTAAAATCGAACCCAAAGTTTTATGTACATCATTTTTTTATCAATGTATGTAGTTCCCCATTTCTGAGTCAGTTAATAGCCATATTGGCCTATTTTATCAATGGCTTCTCTTTTCACCCTCTTTTCTTCTGAGATTGGCATGTGATTGTCTCTGTACAGGTATCTGGTTACTGTGGGCTCCTTCTTGGTAGTCCAGTCATCCTCTATGAGGTCATTGCCTTTGTTCTCCCTGGCTTGACGAGGGATGAGCGGAGGTTCTTGGGACCCATTGTCTTTGGCTCTTCAGTGCTTTTCTATGCTGGAATAGTCTTCTCTTACATAGTTCTCACTCCAGCTGCTTTGACTTTCTTCGTCAATTATGCACAAGGATTGGTGGAATCCTTATGGTCGATTGATCAATACTTCGAGTTCGTATTAGTGCTTATGTTCAGCACTGGTCTCTCTTTTCAGGTGAGCTGATTACTTGCATTTGAGCTTTTTCCTTTGAGAAGCCATTGCAAGTGAAGACAAGTAATCTGACTCATCTAAAGCAATGTATGTGATATTTTGTATTTTGCGTGTTTGGAGCTGAAACAAAAGGGTAATTACTATTATAAAAAAAAGGTTGGTACTTACATGTCGAAAAGAAAAGACTACAGAAAAAAGAGACAGTTACTTGAGGTCAAAATTGAATAATGGGTGTCATTTTTAATTTTACAGATTTAACAGTCACTGGCCTTTTTACAGGTTCCAGTTATACAATTTCTATTGGGACAAGTTGGTCTTGTGAGTGGGGATCAAATGCTATCGATTTGGAGATATGTAGTGGTTGGTTCTGTGGTTGCTGCTGCGGTGCTTACACCATCGACAGATCCTCTAACCCAAGTCCTTTTAGCAGGGCCTCTTCTTGGTCTGTATTTAGGGGGTGCTTGGATGGTTAAGCTAACTGGGCGTTGATTCTAGTTGTGCATTTGTAATGTGTTGTATTATTAACACAGCCATATTGTCTGTTTAATGTATCATAATGCTGAGAAATATGTATCCCATGTCTCAGTTTCTGGTGTCCATTTCCTTTCCTTTCCACTTTCTTGGTTGGGTTTCCTTCTTACTTTGGAGATCATCTTTTATTTCTGAATTCAGGAATAACATCTTTCTAAAATTGCTGAGTGGTGGCTTGATCACATTTCCTACGGTGGGGACACAAATAGCTCAAGTCCCAGCATCCTTTTCCTGATTCATTAAATTGGTTTCCTTTTTCTTTCAATGTTCAGCCCTTCATTCAGTCAATTGCAAGTGAACTTTTGGAACACAACAAGGGTGAGGGACAAATAAATGATCGTACCAATAGTGGTTCTCTCTCTCTCTCTCTCTCTCTCTCTCTCTCTCTCTCTCTA
>NW_006498435.1:1435662-1449931 GCF_000471905.2 Amborella trichopoda
TCTCTCTCACACACACACTCGTCCCACCGTCGTTCGTCTCTCTCTCTCTCTCTCTCTCTCTCTCTCTCTCTCTTTCTCGCTCTCTCTCTCCCTCCACAGTGAGCTTGATAGAATGCAATTATTTTTCCATTTTGTGTGCAAATTATTGTGTTAATGGAAGATGTATTAGTTCTAGTGCAAAAAATTTCTCCCATGAAAATCAATATCTGTTTCCAGTTATAAAATTTAAAGCTCTAGAAATTTTTACCATTAGAATCTCTATCTTGTTCTAATGCTTCTAGGGACTTTTATGATTTTGTACTTCTTTGAAACAAAGGATATGGGGTTCATATGGACTGTTTAGTGGGTTCGAGGGTGTGGGTTTATACTGCAATGTTATTGGTTTATGATATTTCCAGATGCTAAATGGATGTTGTTTTAGTGAAGAAAAAGGGATAAGTGGTTTGCTTTATTTTCCATTGCCATTTCTCAATTACCCTCCTTGGATTAGATGGTCCTTAGCGAGTAAGAATTTTGGGTATTGTTAGTTGGTAGCATTGGATTGGTCTGCCCATGAAGCTCTTTAACTCTAGTATGATGGATTGGCAATGGTTGCAGAAATTTTCATTAATCAGCAGAACATGGAATTTTTTATGGAACTAGGCTAGTTTATGATTATTTTCTTAGGGCTTTCATTAATTTTTGGATGATTTATAGAACCAGGGAAAAGATGGTATTGTGAATAGTTTGTAGCATCTACATGTAGAAACTTGGGAGGCACTTATGTAGGGCCAGTTAATGCTTCTGTGGGGGTCTCTATTTTCTCTAGTGTATTCGCTCATGTTTGAGGGCCAATCAAAGAAGTTTGCTGGTTCAATTCCTTGTGAATACGCCAAGACTATCATCTCCATATTCATCCTTATTCTTTTCTTGTCACTTCTTCCTCCTCAACTTTTTACACTTATGGTTCTTCTTTACATTTTGAGTTCCTCTCTCTCTCTCTCAATCAGGTTATCTACGATGAAGTAGTTAAAGATATCAAAATCAGTATCAAAATTCATATCCCAATTTACCAAGCAAGAAAGTATCACACTATATGATGGGTGTGATTGTTATTAGATCTGGGAATGTTGTGTAAGCTTTACTCATATTTACTGGCCTACTTGCAATTGAACTCAAACCATCCTTTAGTTTATTAAAATAGTGTGAGAGGCCTACTTGTAAATGAAAGCAGATTCTAGTGCACAATGTCTATTATTTAAGAACATAATTGTTGTTAAAATTACTTGCGTTATCTATGGGATGTTAACTGGTGTGAATAGTTATTGGACTCATGCTTTTGATGATTGTGTGAATAGTTGTTGGGCTCTTGCTTTTGATGATTGTGTGATAGTCTTTCACAAAATTGTGTTCGTAGGTGGGAAGATGGCACTTTCGTCTACAAGACTGCACAATATTAGATTCAACAACATCTAACTTCAAGTCACTGTTCAAGTTATTAGAGAATCAACAATATATGACTGCCCATGGGAATTCTGAGAAGTGTGTAATCATAGTCATATTAGCTCTGAGTTTAGTGATTCATGTTGTATATTCCTTTCTCCTTATAAAAAAGGAGTAAGGTGTACTTCTCAATTTTACATGTTATATATTTCTTTATCCTCGTAAAAAAGGAGTAACCGTGTAATCATAGTAAGGTGTAGTCCTCAATCATAATATACTTCTATTAGGACCGAAGGCAATTTTGTTATATATTGTTCTTTCCATTTCTCTTTCGGAATTAGCTGCTTGATAATGCTGGGTTGACCCAAGTCGCTGGTTGGTTAAGAAATTTTTCAGAAGCATTGGTTAAAATGCTAGTGGATTCCCAGGAGGCAAGGAATGAGAAAAGCAAATTTATTTGAAAAGACATTAAACCATGTCAAAGCCAGGCCTTATATAATGTTACAGTTTATTGGAAACTTTATATGTGGCACTACATATCTCATTCAAATCAAATACTTAGTCTCATTCGAATTAAATAAGAATTTGCAGTAAGTATCTCTGCATGGCCTCATTCGAATTAAATAAGAATTTGCAGTAAGTATCTCTGCATGGCCTCACCCCTTGCAAATTTAGCCTCAAATCTCATACGAATTAAAATCCAATTGATGGGCCTATATAGTTTTACAGTTTATTGGAAACTCTATGTGACACTAAAAATCTCATTTGAATTAAATAATTATTGGCATGATTTGTGTATGGCCTTACCCCTTGCTAATTTAGCCTCAAATCTCATCCGAATTAAAATTCAATTGTTGGGCCGAGAGAGTTTAAAAGGAATTAAAAATTCTACAACAAAAGACAAGCTCATAAGAAGTGGACATTATTGCACAATATTTTGTAATTGAACTTTATCTTGAAACAGCTGACTGCATTGTTCATTCTATAAACTGAAATTTAAAAAACACATCTATATTTATTGATTTGAATGCAGCAATTCTGGCACTTCCTTTGATGGTCAAGTGTTGATAATCTGGGACGGAATCTTCCTCTCTTCAAAACAATGTCTTCACTGACTGAACGCCCCTCTGTCTTCGTGAGCCACTTATCTGCATTAAAATTCAGCAGCATATTAATACAGTTTTTAACCCTTGTAAGTTATTTAAAAAAAATTTTTTTTTAAGTGAGAACAATTATAGAAAATCAAAGGAGCTTCATTTAAGAGAGAATGCTAGAAATAACTAAAAATACCAATAACTCAGCTCTAAAGTTTATACAAATTCAAAACACAATGCCTCCAGAAAAATAGCGTGCATACCTTTAAATCACTGAAATAAACAAACACCTATGAAATGTAAAAGCATTTTTCAGAATACTTAAGAAATGCAAATTCAAACCATAATAGTCCCTAGAAGCATTATTTGATTCCGCCAAGACACCAAGGTTGCATTTGTGCATATATGGATAACCCTAAATAACCAATATAATCACGAAAAAACTAAACCCATTTGAACAAGACATCGATTCTAATGGTAGAGCTTTAAATTTCATAATTATGGCAGAAAGTTTTGGCACCAGAACTACATCTTCCTTTAAGACACTAATTTGCACACAAAATGGCAAAATAATTGCACGTTATCAAGCTTACTGTGGAGAGAGAGAGAGAGAGAGAGACCCGTGTCAGGGCAAGAGAGAGAGACCTTTGGGCTGCCCCAAATTGAGAGAAAGAACGAGACCCCTTGGGGCTGCCCCAAATTGAGAGAGAAATACCCTTTGGGCCAGTGCCCTAACCGAGAGATAGAGCGAGAGAGAGAGAACCAAAGCAGGGAGAGAACCAGAGAGATAGACCCCAAATTGAGATAGAGAGAGGGCCAATGCCCTAACACAGAGAGAGAGAGAGGGCCAGTGCTCTAACCGAGAGAGAGAGAGAGAGAACCAGACCGAGAGACGGAACCAGAGCCGAAAGAGGGAGATCCAGAGCGGTGAGAGAGAGAGGGCCAATGCCCTAATCGAGAGAGAGAGAGAGAGCACCAGAGCAGAGAGATAGAACCACAGAGAGAGGGCTAGTGCCTTAACCAAGAGCGAAAAGAGAGAGAGAGAGAGAGACAGAGAGAGCCGAGAGAGAAATAGAGCAGAGAGAGACCATACCTAATGTTGAAGCACAAGCCTTCCTACTGCTTCTCTGGATATGATGCAGCTGACAGAGATTGAGAGAGATGGATCTGGTGCAGCAGCGGTGCGAGAGCGAGAGCGAGGCACTGCTGCTCCATGGGAAGGGTAGAGAGGGTATTTCGTGGGAAGGGAGAAAGAGAGTATTTCGAGGAGACAGGCATAGGTTTCCGGTTTTGCATGTATTAAAATTCCCCAAATTTGAGCTTCAGAACGCGTTGGCAACCGTCCATTCAAACTACAATCCATCCCCATCGTTGGCGTACCAGCCTCCTGTGGTTTGAATCAGGTTGAGGCTGTAAGCAATCAAAGTAAGGCGCACCTTCAAATAGTATCGAAAGATCTCATTTTAGTACCAAAAATATTTATGACGGCTAGAAAAAAAATTTTATCTTTAATTATAAAATTTAAAGTTTAAAACATAGTGTAGATCAAGTAAATCTATGAAAATCTTGAAAATTGATAGTCAAGATAATGTATTACACGATACACTATCCCAAGACTTGAAATCCATTTTCTTTTTACATCTATGTATCTCAAGGTCGAGATGATCATATTTTAGGGCTTCTAGACATCGAAAAATAAAATTCTAGTGAATTTTTAGGTGCACCTTAATTTAGTTATTCAGGGTCTCAACCTTATATAAATTTTTTCCTTCAATTTATTAATTTATCTATAGAAATGGTTTATATAAGGTTACAACCTTAAAATGTAGAATTACAAATGCACCGCAAAAATCTATCGGAAAATGTTGTTTAATGTCGAAAAACCCTCAAAATTCATGATCTCGACAACGAGATGTATGAATAGAAAAAAAAAAGTTTAGAGTCCTAGAAATAGTGCATCTTGCAACACATTATCTAGACCGCCTATTTTCAAGAATTTAATATGTTTATAGATATACTTGATTTTAACCATTTTTGGAGTAAAATTTTATAATTAGATATGAAAATAGATTTTGAGATAATCCTATGAATGTTTTACACCAAAATTACATGTTATGGTAAAATTTGGAGGTGCGTCTTAATTGGATTGTTTAAAGTTGGAACATTATAGAAACCACACCCTTCATATATTTAATATATAATTCTTTTAACTTTTAGAAGACCTAATCGAAGACCTAATTTGGATTTGATGTATAGTTTTCAGATCTGGATCCTGATCTAGATCCGAACATTCTGGAACCGAAAAGAACTAGATCGGGATTTGGATCCTATGCATATTTTTGGATCCGGATCTAGATCTTGATGGATCTAGACCCGATTTGAAAAATTCTTAGCCCTAAAGTAATACAAGAATGGAAAAAGTTTATATAAGGTTGAGGCTGTAAACAATCAAATTAAGGCACACATCAAAAATTCACTAGAAGAAATTGTTTGGATGTTGAAAAAACCTTGAGATACATGGACGTAAAAAATAAATTGGACATTAAATCTTGGAAATAGTGCATCTTGTAACTTATTATCTTGACATTCAATATTCAAGAAGGTCAAGTATTCATAGATCTACATTATTTTTGAAGCTTTAAATTTTATAATTAGAGATGAAAACAAACTTTTAGGTGATCATAAAGATTTTTGGTACTGAAATGATATCTTTCAATACCATTTGAACATGTGCCTTTGATAGTTTAGGGCCTCAGCCTTATAGAAACCACAATTACAAGTATTGTTTTTCTTTTAAGTAAACAAACACTACATATTCACGAGGCAAAACAAAGATTCTGGGAGCACTTATTTTATTGTGCTGTGATATATATGAACAATTCGATTTCTTGTCATGCTTTCTAACCTGGGTTTGCATTTGGGGTTTCAAAATTCGGTAGTAAAGGATGTGAATCACCACTGTTTCATGGTGATAACCCTTAAAGAGAGGGGTTGGAGATCACTTAGGTTACTAAAGCTGAGAGATCTTGAGAAAACCTTTCTCTTGTCTTGGAAAAGAGGGTGGAGGTCTTGAAAATGGAGGTTGGTTGAACATGTGTCTGTGATTCTAGTAAAGACACATGAGATTTCTTTTATGTTCTGCTGAAATACCTTTCCAATGTTCTTGTTATCGTATCTAAAAGATAATTTCCTTGTTATCATGTCTAAAAGATAACCCTCATTTCTCCATGTTAACAAATAGGAAAACAATAATAATTTGAAGCACAAACCACCAATATTGGTCTTCTTTGCTTTTCAAATTTCAGCAAATTTTCAAATGAATGTCCACTCAAATGCTGCGAGAGGTATGAAGTATGAACAACGTGCATGCTTCGAATCTTAATAGTAAACCAGCCAACCACTTAGGGTGTCTTTTATGACCTTAAAATTCTTGAATCAGATTTCATACCCGTTGTGCTTTAATAAAGAATAAATTTGATTTTGGATTTTCAAGAATTAGATCTCATTCTGCAAAAATGGGAAGTCCAATTGCCACCCCTGGGGCAGGAATCGTTTTTAGAGTACCTTTTACACTATATAAAAAAAAAAAAGAGAAAAAGATGTCCATGGTGTTGAAATCAACCTTCTTCTTCTTTCTTTCTTTTTCTTTTTCTTTTTTCTTTTTTTTTTGTTTTTTTTTTTTTGGGTTAGGGGTTGAGTCAGTGGGGAAAAGGCCCTAACCGAATTGAGCCTAGAATGTAACCGTACAAATCATCAAGTACTAACCAATTAAGCCGAGGCTCTTTTACTAAAAGTCATCTAACTATTATTATTTCAAATCAAATAAACCATTTTAGTGTGCGGTTTGTATAGAGCCAAAGCTCTTTTCCTAAAAGTCATCTTAACTATTATTATTTCAAATCAAATCAAACATTTTAGTGTGCGGTTTGTATAGAGCCGAGGCTCTAAACAATCTAACTAGAGCCCACCTTCAACTAGTGTCTAGACATATGGTTTTAATACTCGAAATATTTGTGATAGGCTTAAAATATGTTTTCATCTTTAATTATAAAATCTAAAGCTTAAAAAATAGTATAGATCGAGCAAAATCTTAAATATTGACGGTCCAAAAATGTGTTACAACATGCATTATTGTTAAAACTTGTAATCCATTTTTTCTCATTTTCATGCATATTGATGTCGAGATGATCAATTTTAGGATATTTGGGAATCAAAACAACCTCTTATAGTGAACTTTCATAGTAGGCTCTAATTTGATGGTTTAGAGCCTCGACTCTATATACACTTCTTTCACCATTTTATCCACATAATAGTTAGTTTTCAAAAGATCATTTCACTCTAGTACCTCTTCCTCCCCTTCTTATCATGCCACGCTCTTTACAAGCCCCTCTCTCTCTCTCATTCCACAGCCCTGTTTTTCTTCAATCTAGAACCTCTATTTCTCTTACATCCGAACTGACCTCCTTGCCGTTTCTATCGGTAAAGCTCTCATCAATGGGGGCACCACCGAGTTGCCGAAGTCTCCATTGTCCTTTCTCACTCCCTTGTATTGTAAATCCTCAAGAAAAACCTCAAGCCAGATAGGAAATTGGAGTTTTTCATATGGGTTTCTTCACAAATAGGTTACAAGTTACAAACCCTCTGAGTATGCTTATTCTCTCTTTTTCAAATAGTTTCCAGGAATAAGGACATTGATTCTCTTAAGGATTCTGCCACATACCATGAAGAGAGAAAGTAATTCCTGAATCTCGCTCTTTCAAGCTTATGCTCAACTCCTTTGTTTTGTTGCGTAATTTCACTCAAGCTCTTGAATTGCGACTATATAATGAGACCATTTACTTTTGGTATAAAGTTCGAGAAGCAAAAGAGCTCTGTTGAACTTTTTTGCCTTTAATATAAAGCGGTCACAATTAATTTTGACTATTGGATGTGAAATTGGGTGATTGCATTTATTTTATTGACCATTGTCAAAGTTCAAAAAACTTTTTTCGAACTTTGTAACACACCCTAGTTATCAAATTTTACATCGGATGATTGTTAAGTAATTGAGACCTCCCTGCACCAAAGAAAACATGTTTGACTCCTTGGAAAGAGGGACAAAACGGTCTATTGCCCCTCCTATTATGCTTATGTGAACGAGTGAGAGCCAGTTTCAAAAAGTGGTACTTAAGAAGCCAAAGTCTCAAGTATAAAATCATGTCGGGTTTTTTCTTATAAAGCCCTTCTCTTTATTGAGTGCTACCAAGAGGTAATTTTAAAGCATAAAGAGAACCAACATCCCGTGGGTTCTTTTTATTAGGTACTAGACAACTACCCTTGATTAAATGAAAATTTGAGTGGTCTCATAGTCAGAATAGGAGCAAAACTAGAATAAAAAACTATGGAAAAGGACGAACATCAATATAAATTTTCTGAATTTTTCAATCAAATCATAATTCCAACAAAATAAACCGGTATGTACATTCTTCGTAGGAAGATTTGTGTCCAACTTTTCTAATCATTAAACATCATTTGGCACCCAATGCCTTGGGTGCATCAATGACATAAGTATTGTTAATTATTTCTCATCAGATACCTTAAAACTTTGCTAGTTTTTTTCACTTTTTATAAAGAGGTACTTAAATAAAATGAATATTAAAAAAATAAATCCTCTAATGTTAATTGCAAAAAACTTCGATCTCCCAAAAGAACATAATATCCATTTACTCCCTTGGGCAAAACTCAATGTCGAAATATTTTAAAGACCACAAATTTTGGAATGTAATCTTTTCAATCCATATACTATGCTCAATGAAAAAATTTCCTAATTGAATTCTTTAAGGGCATGGAAAAAAATAATGCCTCAAGATTGAATAGAAACCATCCAATTGTCAAAAGGTGAGATCAAAGTGTTAAAAAACTAAAAGTTCAATTTTCTTTCTTTTGTATATAATTATCTAGTGATTTTTAGGTGGTTCTCAGAATTTCAGATCAACAAAATCTTCCCTAGTTAGTCCTCTATCCAATGGAGTAAATGTAGAATATATATACACACTACCATCTTTCGACTCCAGTGATTTTGCATGGATTTAAACCCTTCAAATGATATTTTTTCCCTAGAATATATACATCGCTATAAGTTATCGGAGATTTCAAAACTAAAGGGCCAGTTTGGAAACCAACTTGCTTATTGGTTATTGCAAACATATCATTTGGTTATCGGCCTAGTGGTAAAGAAAAGAAATATAAAACCAACAAAAAGAAAAAAAAAAAAATCCTTTTTCAATAAGACTAAAAAAAGTCTTGCCACTTTACACAATCAATACAACTACCAACTGCTTAAAGTTGGCTACACAAATCCTAATTCTACCATTCTGCTCAATCAAAGGGCCACACACATTCAATACAACATGTACCTTGAAATAGCATCCAAAGTGCGGTCCCAAACACAAGCAAGGACAAATTCATAATCCGCACCAACATTGTTCAACAGACTTGAGGGAAGCTTCCAAGTGTCTCTAAGAGCCTATCTGCAATATCCTGCCATATGTGGTTTAACCAAAAATAACTAAGAACCCAGTCAATACATAGCTCAAATCTTGTTCGGTAATTTGTACCTTTATAGAAATATCCATCATAATAAGCATCTGAGTAAGTGGCCTCGGATTAGAAAAACACAATTTAGAGCCAACTATGATCTTTGGACAACAGATTTGCAGTGTTGGGCAACCATGACCTTATGGTAAGTTCGCAATTTTGGTTACGAGTTGAAAATTTGCATAACTTATCCAACCAAAATATACACAACATATAGGTCTTTATTAAACTTCACATTGAAAGATCTCAGAATCCATTACTCAAATCCATTGTTAAAGGACCCAATTCAGACTCCAATTTCCTCAATGAAATCTTCAATTTCTCACAGGCCACGTGCAAACCCTCATGTGCACCCCCAAGTCTCTGCAACTCAGCCTCAATGCCCGCCATGCCCCCCACTATTTTTATCGAGGCTGCCATACTGGACGAAGCCTCTTGGGGAGGGTAGACACTCGCCCCAAGCTCATCGACCTGAACTCCAACGCCTTGACATATTTCAAGTATTCTCTCCAAATGATCCACTTGACCCTCGCACCCATTGCAAGATTGCCTTGAGAGCCCAGAGATAAAGCGAAGGAGCTCCTTGAAAACAAGTAGGGTATCTGATAGCACAACAGTAACCAACTTTGCGACCATCATCTCCTCATTTGATAGGTCATCCCCTAGATCATCACCAATCACGCTCGAGTCTTCGATGTCTAAATGGGCCCCACTTACCCCACTATTCCCATCATTGGGGGACCCATCCTGTGCACAGCTATCACCATTGTGGTCCTCACCTTCTCCTTTTTCATGGGACCCATCAAGGCTGCAACCAGCTGCAGGCTTCAGTTCTCCCATCTCGCGAAGTACATCTTTGATGGAGGCAGCAACTCGTGTTATCCCCCTCCCAACTGCAGTGGTGTTGTTGGTGGGGGTCCTCTTTAGGGCAGCACATGCCTCCCATACCACACCAGTGAGCTTAGGCATCAGGGTTTTCAGGTCCTCATTTTGTGACGCTGCATAGAGAAACAATATAGAATAGAGAGTTCCATGTCAATTTTTTTCTGTACTGATGCATGTCTCGGATGAATTGTCAATTTTTTTCTGTACTGATGCATGAATTGTCATAAGAAGCTAGATGGATAGTCCTGGATGATTTAATTTGTGCACTGTTGGGAAATTAGATAGCACTATGTTGTTCAAGCGGTTTTTGGGTTGCAGAGGTTGCAATGGAAACAAATATACATATTAAATTTTGGGTGCAATGGAAACGATAAATAGGAAGTTACATATAAATGGGCCCTCAATTACATGTGAGGTTGATTCGAAGATCATCTTGTGTAATAGCAAATAAGATTTTGAGCTTTGGCTCAGCAGCCTAGTTGTGATATTGAAGAGCTCTGTCACAAACCATAGGCAGCAGGTTTAAGTCCCACACTTCAACTAATAAAGAACTGCAAACAAGAATCCTAGAAGCTGACCACATGAAACACCCAACAAAGCTGGCAATCTCATCCATTTGGGAAATTAAGGGTCATCATCACACATATCCTGGCTATTTTCATAACATAAAGTACCATTGAGTGCCATTTTGATCATAAAAATATATAAGCATATGGATTCCAACATATACACAAAGGAAATAACTAGATAAGCAACAAAGGTATGCATGAACGTGATTATATATATATATGGGTGCGGTTTCTATAAGGTTGCAACCTCAAACAATCGAATTAAGGCGCAGCTCCAAATTTTATCATAACATGTAATGTTGGTAAAAAAATTCTTAGGATTATCTCAAAATCTATTTTTATATCTAATTATAAAACTTTAAACTCCAAAAATAGTTAAAATCAAGTAGATCTATAAACATGAAAATCTTGAATATCGACGGTCTAGATAATGTATTGCAAGATGTACTATTTTTGGAACTCAAATTTTTTTTTTTTCATATTAATACATCTCAATGTCGAGATGATCAATTAGGAGGTTTTTTCAAACATTAAAACAACCTTTTCTGATGGATTTTTGACGTGCAACTGTTATTCTACATTTAAGGTTGCAACCTTATATAAACTTTTTCCTATATAGATAGATAGATAGATAGATAGATAGATCGAGAGATCGAGAGATCGAGAAATCGAGAGAGAGAGTACTATAACATGAAACAGCTTGTCTGAGTAAGGATAAGCTGGAATCTGCAACTTGCTTTGCTGATGTCCGAATACAAGCACAAAGAGTAGGTCCAGCACCAACCATGCTCCCATGGCAAAGTAAAAGGAAACCTTGGAGCATGTCACAGTAAAGTCTCATATTATCCAACAACTCCCCAACTTTGGGCTCCTCTCCACTCCAAAGCATCCCAGCTGCCAAAAAACAAAAATTGAAAATTACAACTTTAGCATTCCTAACATGCATATCTCGACAATAAAAGGGTGCATGAATCCCTGAAATAAGAGAATGCAGAATCATGTGCCTTAAACAAGAAGCACTTCAAGAACAATATTATTCACTTAGCCCCATTGTATATAAGTCTCCATGTGCAACATCAAGAATAAATCATGGAGACGTGTACGTCAGAGAAGAGTGTGAACGAATCGACAATATGATCCCAAATGATCTCAAACGGGAAATATACTTTATGTGTCTCCTAAATTTCTGTCTTAATGCAGTTCTTCAAAAGTATTTTGACAATTTAATCTCATTTTTTAGTTAAGCAACCCTTAAATAAGGCCGTTCTTTATGCATTCTTCTCTAAAGCATCAATTTGTCTAAATTACTCTGCCACTGCATCCATTGAGTGGGTGTGCCACACCCTGGCACTAGGGCTCAACTGCATCGCTGCCCTCAAATTGATCTGCTTCTTTGGTAAATTCAAATATCGCTGAACTCCAAAAACAACATCAAGGCCTGCAACACTGTATTAGAGGTGGCTAGCCTGCACAAGATAATTTCAATACCAATAAGCTGTATAGTTTTTTTTTAATTAATTTGTACATGGGTAGTACCAATAATGCGGTGAACTCCTCACTACTGATAAAACAATGACACGTGTCTATGGAATTTGTCTTTTTGAACACTACAAAAAAAACGAAAAAAAAAAATGGTTGACATTTCCAAAGAATTCTTGATTCAATCTAAACTAAACGTTTTAATTTAGAAGATGGATTACAATGAAAAATAGTTCCACTTCACAAAAAAATTCGCTATTGGCCATGGTTTCCTAAAATATCCAGTTTCCTAATCTCACTATAAGATAGAGGTTGGAAATTACTTGCACCAAAGAAGCCTTAATTAAGTCAAATTTTATTCACAATGAAGTCTATATTTTAAAGGGATTTTCAAGATAATGCTTTCAGACAAGTTGCACTTCAAGATATTATGCTAAAACATATAGGTATATATAAGGAATCGGGCTTGGGTCAAGGCGGCAGCAGCTGGGTTTTATAGCGCTACGTCTCAAGTTCCATATGTATGTAACCTTGTCACAAAAAAAAAAAAAACATATGGGTATATAAAGGCATATTTCAGCGTCGCAGTAAGCATTGAATACCTATGAGCTAGATAATTGGCTGAAGTAAGGGCGAATGGAGTATTTCTACTGATTTGTTAAAATTAGAATCCAAGAGCTGTCAATGAAATAGAGAAGGATGAATGGTCTATAGGAAGAGATGAGATTTCTTGGAAAGTGAGAACGATGCCTATTTCCAACATTTTCACTCTTTATGCTCTCCCTCCATCTAGTTGTTTTCCTTCATTTTTAGCAACTCAAATCACTGTCTCGTTATGCGGCCCATCTTTGTGCATCTAGGGAAGTCACAGCCTCATAAAGTAGAGAACTTGGGCTCTTATGTTGACTGCCATCTAACAAAATTTATCTTCTGTAGGCAAATTCTTGTTGATAAATCCAAAAGATAAAAACAAAAAGAAGTAAATACAGATGTTACTGTCCGGAATCTGCATTGCATACAGAATGGCCCATGCACAAACTTTGCCACAACACCAGTTATTTAACAAGGGGATTGGTCCCATAAATCAGCAGCAGGAACTCAATGCAGGAACCAATGGTTCTGGCTCCCACTCCTGAAGCTAACCTTGCCATAGGCATTCCTCTTGCATAATGGTCTGTTTGGCATTCCTGTTCCTACTCATATAGACATTCTCTAGGTATTCTCAGAAACCAAGGATGAAGGAGGAGTGTGAAACTAAAAGTTCCGAAAAAGTTTGCATTAAGAACATGGGTAACCAGCATATTATGTGTTTTTGTGTGTGTGCCTGTGCACCAGGAACCATTGAAACAAACTCATAATAACCCTGGGTTACATATGCCCAAGGATGATACTGAGATGGAAAATACCCTCAGTAATTAATGGCTGCAACTTGCAATCAGAAAATAAACACACACATACACAGATATGGGACACACCAGGGGATCTCCCCATATAAAGTATGTGTATATTATACTATAGACTTGAAAAGGCTATTATCACCAATATTAAACAAATAAAAATGCATTGATGCTCTGAACCATTTGTTGCACCTAATCATTAGCTCAATGACTCAGAGTTGAGTTGGGACTCGATTGAGTTAATTCAAAGCAAGAACAAATCAAGCTACAAAACAATGTGACCTCGTTTCAAGTTTCAAAAGAGACTTGGCAGGGTCATATAAAGACTTGAACAAGTATGTGCCTTGCGCATTCTTTACTTTCTTATTCCAAACTGTAAAGCGACATAAAATAGACCAATCGTATAGCCAATGGGTAAACGTTTTATACATTGGGGCATATATATAAGTTCTATGCCTGGGTTCGTGCAAACATCCAAATCTAAACAGATGTCTACCAGAATTGCTTTGACATGTAACAAAAAAGAAGCTGAAAACGGGTTACTGCCTCTCATCCAGTAGCCTATTTGTGGGAATTTGAAACCCACTCCCCTTATCTCAGATCCAAAAACCCCTAAATCCCTCTGACATGAAACCCACTCATCCTTCTCTCTTTAAAATTACACCGACGTCACCGAAAAACCTCTATTTATTTTAGGGATAAAACTGCTTGAAACGTGAGCACCAATAAAGGAAGAGCACCAAAGTCTTGCAAACGGTTCTCAGTTATCTTTCTCCAATACTAACTACAAAAGTGACGTCCTCCATGTTGAGAGAGAGAGAGAGAGAGAGAGAGAGAGAGAGAGACG
>NW_006498435.1:1450335-1461246 GCF_000471905.2 Amborella trichopoda
TTAACTTATATACGACGTACGTCTCTCTCTCTCTCTCTCTCTCTCTCTCTCTCTCTCTCTCACACACACACACACACACACACACACACATGCATGCACGCACATACACAAATATTGTACATGCCTAGGGCAAGGTGGCACAGCCTTGGGACGGCGCTTGCCATAATGACCGCCCTGACACAAGGGCAGAAAATGTCCATGGGTAAGAGCCTTTAAGGTCATTTTCCCCTTCAATATTTTGGGGACATCTGCACCTGGGTTTTCTGAGTTTTTGATTATGTCTTCTAGCAGATTAAATCCACATGGGGATTTGGGATGGAAAATAGGCTTTAGCCAAATCATTATCATTATTATCCGAGCCTTATCCCAACTATTTGGAGTTGGCTTCACGAATCCTGTTCCACCATTCCGCTCTATCCAGGGCCAAAAACATACAATAGGAGGCTCTTTTAGAATTGAGAAGCAACTAGATGGTTTTTTTTCTTTTTATCTTTTTTTTTTTTTGGTTTTTGCCATAGGCGAAGGCTTCTTTGGGAGTTCGAAAGGAAGAAAAAAGATGTTAAGGCGGCCTAGTTAGTAGAGATGATGATGAAGGGGCGACTGAAGTAGGTTCATCTAAGGAAAAGATGATAAGGCGGCCTAGTTAGCAGAGATGATGATGATGGGCAGACTGAAGTTGGGTCATCTAAGGGTAGTAGGTGAGACTATTTGGGACTAAGGGGATTGTAGTAAGGGGCCAATGGGATTTTACATAAACTGAGACCTCGATGTTGTGGTTAAAGATGAAGAACCAATAAAGCAAACAACAATTGAAAATCAATTCAAGAAGGTAAATAGGGACTATAAATGTCAATCTAAAGCCTAATGGAGGTACGAAGCCAACATTTCTTTTAATGTGGCTGGCCTAAAGAGCTTTCACACAATAATGGAAGCCATTGGGAAGTTAGGACCACAGTTAAAGGCCCCTACAGTTTATGAGCTTAAGAAGCCCTTACAAAGAAAGGAGGTGCCACTCACTAGGGAGTATCTCGAGACACACAGATAGGGTTGGGTGACGTATGGGGTAAACATAATGACCGATATGAGGACAGATAAGAGAAAAATCATGCATTTTATGTAAACGGCTCTTTGGGGACAATATTCTCAGAGTCCATACATGAATTTGATTAAACCCATGATGGAGGATATATGGTAGACCAGTACATTGATGAGATAAGGTAGCAACACATGAATGAAATGGAAAAAATTGGTTCAAGTGGTCGCTAACAAGGCTGCAACCAATATGACGAGTGAAACTAAGTTGCAACAAAAGAGAATAAACTTTTTTTGAGCCCATGTGTGGATTGCTTTGACCTCACTCTTAAAGCGATTGGCAGCTTACCAGCTGTGAGAGGGACCATAGTTATCAGAATCTCTCCACCGACCTCGCGTTTCCAATTCCAAAACCCGATTCTGCATTTCCGTTAAGGAATCTCCACGGAAACAGTTTCGGAACCAAGGAAACTCGATTCCTTAATTTCGGAATATCGATTCGGCATATCTTTATAAACCATTTTTTGAAACCAAGGAAACTCAATTCCTTAATTTTGGAATCTCGATTCAACACATCTTTAGAAACCATTTATCGAAATCAGAGGAATTCGATTCCTTAAATTTAGAAACTCGATCCAACACATCTTTAGAAACTTGAACCCATTAATTGTGGGTAGACGTTCTCAAATATATCGAATCTAGATTCCAGCGAAAGTTAAATCTTGATTCCACGTCAATTGGAGTAGAAATCTCCTTCGAATGCTTCTAGTGGTTGCAGGGTTTCATTATTTTACTTGTGCCACCCTGGATGGCCTTAACTTCAAATTTGAAATATAATTGGTAAATACAACACATACAATTAAAATTAAAACCATGGCGTAGACATAATTCTATGTTGTCTTCATAATAATAAAGTCAAAATAACAATGTAGAAATACTTGTCTTTTGTATATAATGACCATAAGTTCAATCGTCAACACAATCACTTTAAAATTTCGGAACCTTCGAATAAAAGACATCCAATACAGGTTCTAAAGTTGATGAGGCTCAAGATGCGCTTGTGGCTTCCTTCTCCACAAAAATGAAATCTCGATTCCTGATAGGGGTTGCCCAACACATTCCATAGTCCATATTGTTGCAAATCTTGATCTCAAACTGGCATGGAACTCTAATCCATATACTTCAGAAACTTGATTTCAAATATGTTAGAATCATGATTTGAAACAGCAACATATCTATGTTCCACATATATCAGAACTCGATTCCATAGATGTCGGAAACTCGATTCTGCATATTAATGGATCTTGACTCCTGGAGTGTCGATTCCAAGGGGATGGGAATCTCGATTCCAAGGAAGACAGAATCTCGATTCCATATGTGGATGAAACTTGGATCTATTTCGGTCGAAACATGATTCTCAAAAACTAGGAATCTCATTAGAGAATGTTGTTGCAAGGACATTTGGAAATGATGAGAGCAAATATGGGCTAATTTGTAAGATAAGATAACCAACAAGTTGATCTTATACAAGTTTTCAATGAAATATTTGTAGTTATCATGATTTTGATCCATAAGTGTGATCATGGATGGATTCAATGAATGCATTGAGGAACCCCATCCATCACCACTGAGCAAGATAAGATAACTAGCAAGTTGATGTTACAAGTTTTTAATGAATCATTCTGGAAGGACATGACAATAAAACAAAGGGGTAAAACCCCTCTAAATAAACTCCATATTGCTTTAACTTTTTTATAATTAAATTTTAGATTATGCCATGATCCCACAAAATTGATGTTTATGGTTTATGAGTTCATTTTCTTCAAATATTTATGGATTTCGATATGAGTTATTAGGAAACCAGTTGATGCATGGAGAAAACAAAATTGGAATAATAACAATAAAAAAGAAAAGGCTGAGAGAATATACCCTCTCTCGAGGTCTGCAAGGGAATCCACCCAAAAATGATCCCTTCACAAGACCAAATTTTATTCAATTCTCATTCGCCGCCTTTACAAGGAGGGAGTATCCTTTTAAATAGTCTTTGAAAATAAATAAAATTAAGAGAACTTGGGCCATACGATATAAAAAATTTGAATACCCCACATCTTCACCTCCGATATAGACAACACTATGGCAAAGACAAAATCCCATTTTGAATTATAATAAGGCAATCAAAAGCACATTTTAAAATACACAAGATAATAGTTGTATCTGCTGTAGACAATTTCCCTAAGTAGACTACAAGTGTCTACTAATTGACCTTATCTCTGATACTCTGTATGAGGCTCAATAGTCAATACATCGACTTCGAATCTATGGAATCCTTCTCCAGGCCTTAGAGACCTCTGATCTCGATTACTTGATAAAGTTCTAAGTTGCTGAGACGTGAGATGCCATTGATGTAGGAATCTTGATTCTAAGGGGGTTGAAACTCGACCCTAAAGAGTTACAAATCTTGATTACCAGGTGAGTAGAAGCCCGATTCCAAACTGATATGAATCTCGATTCCAAATATGTCAAAAACTTGTTTTCAAAGAAGTTACAATATCGATCCCATATATGAAGGAATCTCGATTCCATATGGGTTCGACCCCAAATAGATCAGAAACTTGATTCCAAAGATGTCGGAATCTCGACTCCATATATGTAGGGATCTCGATTTCATTTGGGCCAAATCTCAATTCCTATAAAGTAGGAATCTTGTTTCCCATAATTCCCCTAGTACAGACGTTGATTCTAAAAACAGAAATCTTCTAACCAGCCACAATTCCAGTTCCTAAAACAACTCAAAGTTTTAGATGTTTCCAACAACTATGGGATAAAGTTAAAAAAACTCTTGGGAAAGTATAGATAGGTACCACACTAAAGTCCAAATCTTTAAAATCGTGCTCGTGGAGCTTCATTGATGCCATATAAGAGCTAGTGGACGTACATGAAAACTCTCTTGCAGACAAGAATGAAGAAAAACACTCTTCGCATCCAACTTAAAGAAAGGCCACTTATGAACTGCAGTTACCCACAAAAAAAAACAAAAAACGTGTCTCGATAGTAGTCATATTGTTGACAGGTGAAAGATTTCTCTCGATAATAAATATGAGTCTATCAAACAAAGCAATTTGCAACTGACATTCATTCGTACAAATCCATAGACTCATTTGAGTTGGTCATAATCTTAAAAATCAACTTGTAGCCAATTGCCTCTTTCTTTGTGAGCAAGACAAGTGATATCCAATGTATAACTCTGGCTTAAAAATATCAAGCTTTCCCTACAATAAATGCTGCCAAAGGGGCCTTCCAATATGCCAAAGGCTTCCAATGTGGTCTTGAAATTGCTACATAACAAGAAATGAACAAGGTCGAAAACAAACATCCAATCCTTTAATGTATATGTTTATTTACTTTGGTGGATGGTTATTGGCTAGAGCTGCTGGGGAATAGATAATAAGAAGGGCCATCAAGATTTCCATATAATGTTCTAAATAAGACATTGATAGAATCGAAAGAACTTCAATGGATATAATTTTGATCCATCGAAATTTACAAGTTAGGGCATTATTTTTGCAAGACTAGGTTGGTACTTCCACCCAAGAACCTACACCCCCCCCCCCCAAATTCAGAGAACAGCTCCCTATGCACTATTTACCCAAATTCTCATATCAATGTTATCTCACATCCATTATCCTACTTTCCATACCTTTCTATGCATCAAAAGGAAAGGGTAACTTAATTGAGAGTAAAATGTGAAGCAGCAGGATTGGAGCATTGCCTTGATTGGACTATTTTAATTTGACATCCAAGATTTGAATCCTAAACTATAAAGCCAAAAGGAACAAAATGACCTTTTTCCTTTTCTTTTACCCCAAAAAAAAAAAAAAAGCTAAGCAGACACATGTATACAATTCTTTACAATATGAAGGATCTTCACATATATTATCTTTGAAGGTGTAGAAGGATATTTGAAAGTAAAATAAATAGTGCTTTTGAAGATTACGATACCGTAAGAAGAAGAATTTGAAGCTTTCGAATTAGGTTTGGACTTTCTAAGGAAGTAGGATATAATATTTTTTAATGTGGAAGTAGAGAATAACATAATCAAAGCTTTAAGAAGAACCGATTGGGACATTCAATAAAGAAAACATATGGCGAATGGCATTCAACAATCACATAAAATGTTGATGGATAAGACACTGAAGGTGTTCATAGAAGACAATAGATACGTTGATTCTGAAAACAGAAATCTTCTAACCAGCCACGATTCCAGTTCCTAAAACAATTTAGAATCTCAGACGTTTCCAACAACTATGGGATAAAGTTAAGAGAACTCTTGGGAAAATTTAGCTAGGTACCACACTCCAAAGTCTAAATCTTTAAAATCATGCTCGTGGAGCTTCATTGATGCCCAGTGTTTCAAAAAGCGCTAGGCGGGTCCTCGGCGTCTGGGGGGTCCAAGCCGCCCAACGCCAAGGCTGGCGCCCAAAAACTAGACAGCCCAGTCGAATCCAAAAAGGATGTCCATTTGAATAAAAAAAGGATATATAGTATAAAAAATAAAAATTAGGTATTTAGGGCACTTACTTTGAGTTTCATTGCTCAATCTTCAAACTTCCACCTCAAAGATGCTTCTAAGGACTCAAAATCTTCTAAAAACCCCCCAATAGATTTATAAAACATCAAAAATTAAATCTAATATCAATGGGTGATGTTTTGATCAATTTTTCTAAACTTTGAGAAACCCTTCGATCTTAAAGAAATCACCAAAAACTAGTTTTTTGAAAGCTTTCTCTCTCTAAAATGGGCTCCAATAAGTTCTAGGTTTCAAATGAACTTAAAAACATCCAACACTTTATATTTTTTAAAAAAACTTCAATACAAAAAAAAAAATTTGCCTCTGGGAGGGGCGCATGCATAGGCAGGTTCCGTACCTCCTAGGCGGGGCATGAGCGCGGGCCCTGAGCTGGGTGCCCGCCTAGGCGGCGCCCCAAGGACTGCCGCCCAGATTGGCCGCTTGGGCCTGGGCGATGCGCTCAGGCCTTCTGGACTGCCTAGGCGCTGGGCGGTCTGCTTTTTTAATCACTATTGATGCCATATAAGGGCTAGTGGAGATACATGAAAATTCTCTTGCAGACAAGAATGAAGAAAAACACTCTTCGCATCCAACTTAAAGAAAGGCCACTTATGAACTGCAGTTACCCACAAAAAAAAACAAAACAAAAAAAGTGCGTCTCAACAGTAGTCATCTTGTTGATGGGTGAAAGATTTCTCCCGATAATAAATATAAGTCTATGAAACAAAGCAATTTGCAATTGACCCTCATTTATAGAAATCCACAGACTCGTTTGAGTTGGTCATAATCTTAAAAATAAACTTGCAGCCAATTGCCTCTTTCTCTGTGAGCAAGACAAGTGATATCCAATGTATAACTCTGACTTAAAAATATCAAGCTTTCCCTACAATAAATGCTGCCAAAGGGGCCCTGCAATATGCCAAAGGCTTCCAATGTGGTCTTGAAATTGCTACATAACAAGAAATGAACAAGGTCGAAAACAAACATCCAATCCTCGAAAGTATATGTTTATTTACTTTGGTGGATGGTCCTTGGCTAGAGCTGCCGTGGAATAGATAATAAGAAGGGCCATTAAGATTTCCATTATAATGTTCTATATAAGACATTGACAGAATCAAAATAACTTCAATGGAGATAATTTTGATCCAACGAAATTTACAAGTTAGAGCATTATTTTTGCAAGAACACGGTATCCAGGTTGGTACTTCCACCCAAGAATATGAAGGATCTTAACGTATATTATATTTGAAGGCATAGAAGGATATTTGAAAGTAAAATAAATAATGTTTTTGAAGATTAAGATACCTAAGAAGAACAATTTGAAGCTTTCGAATCAGGTCTGGACTTTCTAAAGAAGTAGGCTATTTTTTTAATGTGGAAGTAGAGAAAAATATAATCAAAGCTTTAAGAAGAACCGATTGGGACATTCAATAAAGAAAACATCAGGCGAATGGCATTCAACAACAACAGAAAATCTTGATGGATACGACACTGAAGGTGTTCTTAGAAGACAATAGATACGCATTGCGCCCCCCCTGGCCCCCTCCCCCCGTCCCTACAAAAAAAAAAAAAGAGAAAAGAATTGTACAATTTCTAGGTTACAAGCAAAGTTCTCTCTCTCTCTCTCTCTCTCTCAGACAGACAGACACACAAGGAACCTCCCAAACGCAGTGGAGAGACCAGAGTTCCAGGTTTTCCTTAATGAGTTATCTCTCTCAAACAATCTCCCAAACACAAGGGAACAGCCAGAGTTCTAGCTTTTTCTTAATGAGTTTATTCAAGGTACTATCCAACTCCATGAAAAATAATCCCATGACAATAGGCTCTTGTACTGCACTCGCATCGCACAAAACTCCATGAAAATAGTTAACTGATAAGAAACAATCTTCCACAATGACAGACACCAAGGATCAACCAGAATCAAGAGAACAAATAAGAAAGCAAAAACCAACAAATCCGAGAAGGAGAAACAAACAAAAACAAGCAGAAGAAAAGAAAGCCAATTTTCTCGTTCTCACCGACAGTTGCCTGCTTTGAAATTTGGTCCCCTAATTTGATGACTTCTTCCCACTTGACACGCTGCAGAGAAAAAGCGGGCTCATCCAAAATCTGGTTCAAACAGAACATATAACAACGTTAATACGCATTTCTTCTTCCGAGAAAGTCAGTGAGAAGAGTAGAAAAAGTCACCTTGAGGATTTCATTAATGGCGAGAGTGTGACTGCTGAGAGCGCGATTTAGGTCCTTCTTCACCGACTTCGCCATATCCGTTTCTCGAGTACTCTAGTTTAACTGCGTGAATCTATTGTCCTTATAAAGAATCAAATTTATTTTTGCTACGTGTGTGCTGATAAGCCTCCCAGCTAAAACCTAATATCTGGTTGACAAGAACCCCTGCCTTTAATAAAGATAATAAAAAAAAAAAACAACAAAACACAACGTCGCAATTATTATTGACTATTAAAATTGAAAGGGAAAAGTTTATATAAGGTTGCAACCTTAAAATGTAGAATCACACGTGAACGTAAAAAAACTACGGAAAATGATGTTTTAATGTTGAAAAACCCTCTAATGGATCATCTCGAAATATTTTGAAAACCTTTTTCTTCACATGCATATGTCTAGGGGTCGAGATAATCAATTGAACAGTTTTTTGGCATCAGAACAACCTTTTGGATACCTAGAAAGATATTATCTGTAAAATATATTACTACGTAATACATTATATGCAAATAGATCGTTATTATTTGGGTAGTATTTAAATACATTGCTATTGTTTGGCTATATCCAAAAGAAATATGGGAAATGTATTACCAATATTTTACTAGCAGTTGCCTATAAACTATCATTTTTTTCTTTTTTTGTTACAAAATTCTACTAAAATACAGAATTAAAGTCATCATCACAGCATTCTAAAAATATTTTCTAGCAATAACATCATCACCATTCCAAAATTTTTTTTTAATAATAACTTGTACCCTTCTAAAGTCATGATGATACAATTTCCTAGTTATTTTGCATGCCTTTGGCACTTACATAGAATCACATGTCTTCTAACATGATTAGACTTTGGTTTCAACATGATAAGTCAGTGGAATAATGCGATTGGAATAACATGATTTTATTGTGATAAGCCTTATTTTTATTTATTTTTTATAGAAGTCTTTTAAATGTCTCTCTATATATAATTTCAAATGAGCAATAAATTTATGATACCAAAATCAAAATCTTTATATATAATTTCAAATAAGCAATAAATTTATGATACCAAAATCAAAATCTTTATGGTACAAGTTAAAAAATGGGAAGAAGTTTTATTAGTAAACTAGAAAGTTTGATAAATGCAGTAGAAAATTTTGAAGCATTAGAAGAGACTAAAAATGTATCTTATTTCAATTGAGCTTTTACTAATCTTTTATGATGATTATGCTGTGTGAAATTTTTTATTATGATTGTGTTGTGTAAATGTCATATTTCTTTATAATCTATTGTCACGTAATAGATTTACACGTATCCAAATGTCCCCTTAAAGTGTACCTAAACAGTGGACAGTGGAAATGTCATATTTTTTTATAATCTATTGTTTATGTAATCGATTTCCAGGTACCCAAACGGCCTCTAAGTTTTCGAGGTTTCCTAATTTCTATAATATAATGTTAAAACCTTATATAAATTTTGCCATGTATAAATAAGAAACATTTTTGTACGGACTCCTTATTTTCATTTTAATTTTATGATAGCCCAAACCTATTCGAAAAAGTTTATATGAAGCCTAATAGAAATAAAATTCAATGGTTTCCATTTTCACCGCTCATAGCACCTATTAATACTTTTAAAACACTAACTCCTAATCTACTTGGTCGTCAAAAGATAGTCCGTATTTTCATCTGGCTTTCATCTTCACGCCACTCACCACATAAAACAGCCGTTTTTTTTTTCCACCATGGCCTCTTTGCGTCTTCCATCTTTAATCAGGGTAGTAAGATAATCATCTCACACAAACCTCTCACGCTTAGCCCATCATACCTACTTTCCCCATAATACAAACTTTGCATATCATTTTTTTTTTGAACTATCAACCCCCACAAACATTTCTTTACAGAAAAAGTATGCAACTCTAATCAACTACAACAAACAGCCACCATGAGTGTTCCCCATAATCGTTACAATAACGAAAGGGTTGCAGATCCACCACCCTCCTTAACATTACATCCCCTCCCCTCGCAATCTATTTCACCACCTTCAATTGGCACAAGGCCTGCATTGCTATCTCTCTGTAGCATATCTGCAGGCCGCAAAAGCTTCGACCTTTCCCTGTACAAACTTTCCATATCATTCACAACCAAAACTTCTCACGCCTAGCTCATAGTCTCCATGTCAACCCCCTCATGTTCTATATTATTTTATCAAGCCCGTGCCACCATCACCTTAATACCCATCATCCTTAATACCGAGCATCTTTCTTCTCACGTGAAACTATATTCCCTTGGAAACATCTTCTAACAACCATCATCATCTAACGTCATCCTCTTCATCAAATACCTGAGCCATCATCTTCTCCCTCCATTATCTTTTCCTCTCTAAATACGTAAAGCTAGTGATCAATATTTCATCCTGCTCTATCCTCAATAACTAAATATTCATATCCCTCCAGTCTTGACATAGGAAATTTTGTGTCGATTAAATTAAGAGACCCAAATACTATCATTGGTTGAGAGTCAAGAACTTCTAAAAAAAGGGTAGATTGTGAGGCGTAATTTTCCATGGATTCTGAGTATGTCACTTCTAAAGAAGAAGTGAGGAAGAGTTTTATTATGAGCTTATGCTTCAATTCCGTGACTTTTGGGAGTGTTTGGATTATGTGTGAGCGATAATTAAATGTGGCCTAGGAAATTCGTTCCAACGGAAAAATCCTAGCACATTTTTTAATTATATATACCGAGTTCTAAGATCAAATTAATTTACATCTTCACGGAGGTTATGCTCGTGGTTAAGGGGCTTTTTGGGGCATTGCATCTCTAACATGTATATATATATACTACAAAACACCCTTAGACGAAAATGAACAGTGATTGTACCTACCCTCATCACCATCCAAACTTCATCGCACGATCATAGTTGTCTGATACTATTTCAATTTTATTTTTTTACTAATCGGAATGATCTGAAATTTAGAGCGTATGTACATTTTAGTGAGGTGCACCTAATAAAAATATAGAAAAAATAATTCGTAAAAAATAAATTCACCAAAATACGCCCAAAAATTTTCAAAGGTATTTTGATCAATTTATATTTTATGAATTATGTTTTTC
>NW_006498435.1:1487636-1561794 GCF_000471905.2 Amborella trichopoda
TCACTGGTGAACCGGATGAGTCCACTTGCATACTTAAACTATTTCTAAATCTCTTTAAACATTCGAAAGCAGCAATATCATGTACTCAACATATCACTGAAATCATTAATATGAATTTCACTTAAACCATTAATAACAGTCACTCTCTATAACATTTAAAAAATAACCAATCAAATATTTTGGGCTCAAATTTAGAAAGGTAGCAGTTTGTAAAGGCATTCTAGCATAATTGCCAATTTAATATGTATAAAAAAACTCTTATAAAAATTCAAGAATACGGAATTATCACAATTTATGGAATATCAATTCACAAATAAACATTTCACAACAATACTATAATCAAGTGCAAAAATGTCAATTTTTAAATAATAAGGCAGTCATTTGCACATGAATTTTACAATGTCTAAATATTCAAAACAGTAGAAAGAAATATCACAATTTTACTAAAAGCAGAAATATCACATTTATTTCTAACAATAGACAAGAAAAATAAATAATTTTATTTTTCTAATTTACAGCATTCAAAATTTCTAACATAGATAAAATATCACAATTTTTATTAAAAAGATTATTTTTCAAGATAATGGGGTCACGTGCGCATAAAATTTATCGCGCCTAAAATTCATGATAATAAGCAGAAATAATTATTTAATTTTATTTTTAAAAAGAATGGATTATTTTTCGAGACAATGAGGTCACTTACACACAAAACTGATAAAATAAAAATCTTAGACGGAAATATCACTATTTATTAAAAATAGACTATTTTTCAGAAAGACGATGTCACTTACCCACAATTATTTGAGAGGGAGCTTCCGATAAAAAAATTCGGTTCGAGAGAGAAGTTCACTGTGTTTCGACCAGAGAGAGAGATCTCAAAATTTTGTTTTAGGGTGGGAGTGCTCACATCCCCTATTTAAATTCTTATAACGTATTATTATATTGTTTTATTACGCTCTACCTCATACCTGAGGTGTCGCGTTAAACGCATACTTTTATCATACGAAAACCACGTCCGCTAAAGGACCTTGCCAGCTGCAAGCAGCAGGAGGCAAAAGCAGGCAAAAGAAAAAAAGTAAAGGTAAAGGCAAATCTTTTGAAAATAGTGATGGTCCTCAAGGACCATCATATTTAAACAGAACATCACCTATTTAAAAGCATATTTTCTTCCTTTTTTTTTTTTTTTTTTTTTTTGAAATTTTAGGATTGTTACAAGTAGTCTCATGTTTTCCAAACAAGAACATCTTTCTGAATAACTTATACTCCTGAAAAGTTTTCTAAAACAAGTTCTCAATTAATTAATCCTTATCATGTTTATGATAAATCTAGCTTAAATTGGACCAAAAAATTAAAAAAACTTTGTGGAAAAAAGAATCCAGATTCTATCAAAGAATATGTTCAAGCTTCTTCATTTGACCAACACCAAATCCGCGCTACCCAAGCCATTACTTTGCCGAGAAACCTTTTTTCTCAATGGCGTAAAGATGGATATACACATATTCATTTGGAGCCAATAAGTTAGCCTTAACCTTTCATGGTAGGAAAGGAATGGAAGCGGTTTCAAGGATTGCTTTGTTAGATTCCAGATTTTTAGAATACCAGCATGCCTGTATCGAAACCGTGCAAACAACTTTAAACGCTGGCACCATTTTTTTTACCTTTTTCTCAAACTTCAATATTCCTATCAAAGACCCTCACCTGAGCTCTGTTTTCAAAGTCCAATTGCAAATAATAGGAATCAAGCAAATTGAAACAGCCACTGTAGCTACACTCCATTATCAAATGATGTATAGACTACAAAACCATGCTTTTGATATCGTTACCCCTTTATCCCCAGAACATGAAAACACTGCCTTGTTCATTAAAGTTGATAATAACTACCAACCTGTCTGTCATTACATCCCGAGACAAATAAATTGAGAAAGATTGCTTGAGTTGATACCATCTACATGGGTGACAAATTATGAAAATTTCCAAAATCAAAGTCAGCCAGTGATGCAGTCAGATTCCAGAATGACAAGAATGCCTGATGGAACAATACAAATTAGTTTTCAAAGAGCTATTGAAAATCAAACTAGAGAAATCATCCCTACCCAATTTCAAGGACTTCTTGAAAAAGTTCTTGTAGTTGCATTTGACAAAACAGGAAAACCTATTTATGAACAGAAAACTTTTGATGGTCGTAATTGGTTTGATAGTTGCAATTGTTCCACTTGTCTTCAAGATGATTTTGATGATATACCAAAATAAATAAATAAAAAGAAAATATCATCTCAACAAAAACTTCATCAGAGATTCATTGAAGGTGATCTAACAGTTGGATTACTTGGTGAAAGCTCAAGAAAATGGGATTATTATGTGACTTATGGTAGTCAAAATTCCAAGAACGCTGTTGTCTCAGAAATCGTCCCTACAGGATGGGATGATTCAGATGAAAAATCTGAAAGGAAAAATCAAATTCCAGAATGCTTAGCCTTTGACCCTCAAAGTCCAAGTTAGGCCTCTAATTTTCCTCCATTACATGATTATGAAAAAATTCAAGAAACTGAAAAACATGTATGGAAGATAAAAAATCCCAGTGCTAGAGATTCTTCTGGATTGTTAAAAACCATATCTTTAGCAGAAGCAAAGCTCACTTGGCAAGCTGATAATGCTAAATCACATAATTTAGCATTATTCACTATTGAAGAAAAACAAAATGTGATGAATTCACAGTTACAGGGATTAATTGGCATAATTAGTCAATTGAAAGAAAAGATTCAATTGTTACATGAAGAGTTGATGTAGATTTTATATACAGTCACAGATATTCATGAGCAATCTTATTTACTGAATTAGAAGGGCAAAGAAAAGGGTTTTTTAGAAAAACAATTACAGAGTCTTGAAAAGGATCTTTGGATGAAATCTCAGTATCCTCAATCACAGTACCATTCCCCAATGCAACCATTGCTTGCAAACCCTTATACTCAAACATATCCTATCTTGAGAAGCCTTGACCCTTTTCCACCAACCAGAACTCTTTACCCACCTACTGGTTTAATACCTCCAAGAAATTTTGGTTTTAGAGCTTTAACCTCCTTTGAAGAAGAAAGAAGATTTCCTGAAGAAATGTTCTTTCCCCAATGAGAAAAAAACCAAACATTTCAATCTCGAGTTCTTTGCAAACCCCAAAGCCTTCTTTTACCTCACCACCTATTCCAATCCAAACTCAATCTAGTCCACAAGTACCTAAAAATGAAACTCAGATGTTCTTGACACTTGACCATGAACTAGATGTTACTGCCTCCTCGGTCCCAACCCAAACACTTTCTTATTCTGAGCACATTTCCAATATGAGTTCATTTCTAAAAAACCTGACCAAACGACCTAAAGTAAACCTTCAAACTGAAACCCAATCTTCTGAAGATATGTCTGATTCTTTTGAAAGCTTTAAAGAATAAACCTCCATTTCCTCAAACCTAGACTCCTTGTTAATGATGAACCCCCTGTTCCACCACAAGAACCAAAACCAGACCCTGTCATGGAAGAAGAATTCAGACACCACCAAGAACCTCAACCTACCCCAACTTATGAAGATTCATCTAAAGGATTTACTATTAATGACATTCCACCGTCAAGATGGAATGACAGATTCAGAGAGATTCAGGGATGGATGCATTCAGAAATGCTTAATCCTGCAAATACATTAGCCAGTACAATTTCGAAAGTAGTTGCAAGGCTAAGATGACGCCTTTATGATTGGTATATAAGTCTTGGAGAATACAAACAAACTCAGTTAAGAAATAGTCAGCCCATTATTGAATTCCAAAACTATTTGGCCTCTGAATTCTCAGACCCGGCTAAGCATGAACAAATTGCAGCCAGAGAAGAATTTTTTCAGCTTAAATGTTGTTCTTTCAAGAGATAGGATCTTGAAAATTTTTTTTCAGAGATGAACAAAAGATATCATAAAATAGGAAGAATTGATGATATCAATTTAAAACAATTTTATCTTGAATCCATACCTTCTACTCTTGGTAAAGAAGCAAAAAAGACAATGGAAAATCAAGAACTTGCTATTCAAAATACCACTTTTGGTGAATTATACCAGTTTGCTCTCCATGCTTTAGAAAGAATCTGCAATCAAGTTGAATTTGTGAAACAAATGGAAAAAAATAAGCATTTGCTGGGAAAATCTTGTGATAAACCACATCTCAAGATTAAATGTGATGCAGAAAAATAATGTTCATGTCCACCTGCTTCAAAAGGGAAAAAGAAGGTTGAACAAAAGAGAAAAAAGAAAAAATTCAAGAGATTCAAGTATCTCAGAAGATCAAAATTTAGAAAAAATAGACAAAAAGGAGATCGATGCTATGTTTGTGAAAAGAAAGGCCATTTTGCAAAAGATTGTCCAAACCAGAAAAAGAAGAAAAAGATTATACATCTTTTATCACAGGTTTTAGATGAAGAAATTGATGATGATTTAGAATCTGTGTTTTCCTTGGATGATGAATAGAGCCCTGAAACATTAATATCCATTTCTTATTCTAGAGATTTTGAGCTGAATGAGATAAGCAACACTCTTGTTCCAGAGATATTGTCTCCACAGGATTAAATTTCTGACATCAATAGTCTACCTTATCAGCCTACCCCAATAGCCCTTGTCCAGATACTCTAAGAACATTTTTCTAAACCTTTGACCATACTCACATTTTTTGATACAGGTGCATCTGCTAGTATTTTAAAACCTGATTTGCTACCAAAAAAATTTTGGGAAACATGTAACCAAGCCTTTAGAGCTGCAAACGGTGAAAAATTTTCTATAACCCAAATTAGCAAACCTGTTTTGATAAAACTATTCCCAAAAGTAGTTATCCAACATAAACTCTTAGGATCCTATTTACCCAACAAAGATCTTTTACTTGGATTTGATGTTTTACATCAAGTAAAACTTCATTGGACCTCCAGAGGATTACACTATAGGAACCTAACCTTGCCTTGGATAGCTAGTATATACCAACCCTGCTCCCTAGATACAGTCAAACAAAAAATAATTTCTGACTGTTGTGCCAATTCCCATTCTGAATTTCTTAAAAAATGTACAAACCCATTATAGAGAAATCAAAATTTCTATGTTAATCTGCCTTTCAAGAAAAATGAAGATATAAATCCCACAAAGGCATCCCACAGAGGTCTAAACCCTGATTTATTGGAAGAAGCTAAGCTAGAAATTCAAAATATGATAAAGCAGCAGTTAATTGAGCCAACCAATTCTCCTTGGGCTTTTTATGTAAATAAAAGAGCTGAACAAGTACGAGGAAAACTTAAGTTAGTGATCAATTACCAACCGTTAAATACTTTTCTCTATGATGATAAATTCCCTTTGCCTAATCATATTGCACTATTTTTTCAAATTTCTCATGCACATATGTTTTCTAAATTTGATTTGAAATCTAGATTTTGGCAAATAGGAATTCACTCAGATGATCGTCCCAAAACAGCCTTCTGCCTACCGAATTATCATTTTCAATGGACGGTTATGCCTTTTGGTTTGAAAAATGCACCCACATATTTTCAAAAAGTTTTAACCACCATTTTCGAACCAATCTCAATGCAAGTACTGATATATATACATGACATACTCCTCGTTTCCCCTGATCTCGACAATCATATCCTTTTGTTAGATAAATTCTACTCCCTATGTTGTAAATATGGAATCATGCTTTCTGAAAAGAAATGTGTATTCGCTACTACAGAAGTAGATTTCCTTGGCATGCATTTTCATAATGCCATGTACAAACTCCAGCCTCATGTTGCCAAACACCTTCTAGAATTCTCTGATACCTTATCTTCTATAAAGCAAATATAACAATTTTTAGGAATTGTAAATTATATGTCCCTTTTTGTTCCCAAATTTCCTTGTTCACTAGTCCACTTTATCTCTTGCTAAAGAAAAAAGCACCACCATGGACAAGAAAACAAACTGAGTGTGTTCAAGAGCTTAAACGATTATCTCAATATTTACCTTCTCTAAAAATTCCCTCTTCAGGAAAAAGAATTTTACAAACTAATGCTTCTGATGAAATTTGGTCATGTGTCCTACTTGAAGAAAAGGACAAAACCATAATAATATGTGGATACAAGAGCGGAAAGTTCAAAGACTCTGAACTCCATTACCATTCAGCATTCAAATAAATCCTTGCAGTAAAAAGAGAAATTGAAAAATTCCAATTTCATTTGATAGGACATAATTTCCTTGTTGAAATGGATTTAACTGCTTTTCCAAATATGTTGAAATTCAAGAATAAGATTCTTCCTAATCCTCAATTACTCAGATGGTCAAATTGCTTTTCTCAATGGAACTTTGAATACAAACATATTTCTGGAAAAAACAATAGTCTAGCAGATATGTTTTCAAGAAGAAAATTTTCTGAAGAAACCAGTCTTTCTGTTGTTCCTTTCATAGGAGCAATAATCAGACTTGAGGAAGAAACAAATGAAGTTTTTGATGAAATATATGATATTATCCTCAGCAAAACAATGGAATCCAGAAATGAGATTTTGCAACAAAAGATGCATGAAATATTAGTCAGAAATCATGGAGATTGCTTTCAAGGAATTCGATGCCAGCCCACATACCCGTTTCTATCCCTCTTCCAAACCAGACATTATTACAATATGCCAAAAGGAGCTATTTGTTTCCTCTGGTATCTTACCCAAAACCACCATATATGCTTTAATTTTCATGTAAGAAAATTATTATCCTACCTCAGACACTGTCATTTCCTACAATGGAACAATTACAATCACCCCAATCCCAGAGCCTTCAACTTCTATAAATTTCTTATAAAATATTACCATTATAATCAATGGATTGAATACTTTGGTTATCCTCATGTGCTATATTAATAGAATCCAGCCAGAATGGATTCCCTTGGATGTGTATACAGGAAACACAATATGGACTAATGAAACACCCAGAGGAGCAGCATTATTACATCAGTTACACATATGGCTGTCTGATCATCCCCCTTCAGCAGAACCACCCACAGACAGTTCCCGTGATGATACATATATTGGATCATCTCATAGCCCGTCTAATCCTTCTTCTTCAAGTTATGATTCAGACTACTATCCCCTCAATTATGACACAGATTGAGCAGAGTCACTGTAGCAGAAACACTACAGCAGAAACATTGTAGCAGAAACACTGTAGCAGAGTCACTGTAGCAGAAACACTAAAGCAGAAACACTTTAGCAAAGTCACTGTTCAGCACTATTTTGTTGGCAGCACTGTTCAGCACTATTTTGTCGGCAGCACTGTTCAGCACTTTTCTATCGGCAGCACTATTTTGTCGGCAGCACTGTACATCAACTTTTTACTGTTCATGTCAGACCACCTATCACTATTGTTGGCCACCTGTCACTGTTTATTACCTTCTTACTGTACAATGGCCACCTGTCCAGGCCAGCTGTCTTCTTTTTAATTTGGTTTGAAGTCCGTCTCTCACGTCTAGGGTCTATAAATAGCCCCTTAAGTCATTGTAAATGGCAGAGCGCTTCTAGAGCCTCTCAGCCTAGTTTTTTCTTTGGTGCTCTTCTTTTAAGTTTCACTTCTTCCTTTTGTTGCTTCTTCTTTTTTATGCCTGAAAGATCTTTCCATCTACTCTTGTATCTTGTTTATAAGTGTGATTCTTATAAGTCTATAAACTTTGGTGTACGTTGAGCTTTTTTATCTAGTTGTTTGCTGTTCTCTGTTGTTCATACTTACATACTTATACATCTATATTGCTGTTCTCTGTTGTTCATACTTACATACTTACACATATATATTTTTATGCACATCTATATGGTTGACCAAATGGAGTCCAATTAACCCGAAACCATAGCCATTTGAAAGCTCTGAATGTCTACTGAAAGTTCCTTGTTAAAATTGTTTTGAAATTTCTGCTAGGTTGCAAGCTATGATTGGAATTCTGAACATATGTCAACAGCAAGATTCAGTACGATATGCTAAGTAATGCTCAGTTAGCAAATTGGAATCAGAGTTTAGTTAAATTCCCCTCCTAATTTGGGTTTTATGCCTCATTCTTTATTTGCCCATGATTTATAAGAACAATAATGAATTTAAGTTGCATATGAGTTATGCACATGTCATGCATCAATGTTTCTTTTGAACATAGCTTAAATCCTTTTGCAAGGTGATAAGACATTGAAATGACATGCTTATGATCCTACGAATGTTGAATGTACATGACATATTGAAAAGAGTGGAAGTATGAATGAATAAACGTTATGCATGCTTATACATGGTGTAACTGATATATGATTGCTACGCAATGGGTCCTCCATTAGTAGTGGATACTCTGTTTCTATTATACGAATACTGATATCTGACTGCTACGTAATGGGTCCTCCATTGGTAGTGGATACTCTATTTCTGTTATATGAATACTGATATCTGACTGCTATGTAATGGGTCCTCCATTGGTAGTGGATACTCTGTTTCTGTTATATGAATATTGATACCTGACTGCTACACAATGTGTCCTCCATTGGTAGTGGATACTCTGTTTTCGTTATATGAATACTAATATCTAACTGCTACGCAATGGGTCCTCCATTGGTAGTGGAGACTTTGTTTCTGTTATATGAATACTAATATCTAACTACTACACAATGGGCCCTCCATTGCTAGTGCGGTATACTGTACCTCGACCCATCTGATAGGAGTGGAGTCGAGAGGTACTGTAAATAATAGGGAGGGTCGTGCCCTCCAAATTGTCATGGGAACTACGCATTGGGTCCTCCAATGGTAGTGTGACACCCTCTCACTTGATGGTATAAGAGAAGGTCGTGTCTTGCAAGGCCTCAGCCTATTGAAAACCCCAAGGCGCGCTGGGGATGTGTGCGTGAGTAAGGATATTACGAAGTGGGACCTCCACTTATGGTTATCCTCCCTTATGAATGAAAGTAGAAGTTCCAAGTTCAGCAGTGACTTAGCCAGATCGATGTGGCTTCTACTTCGGGAGTAATTTAATCTGTTATAATTCTATATTCTGTATGAACACCTGACTGTAACTGTGATACGTATAACAGTTTATGTCATATTGAGAACATGTAATGCTTTGTTAACTGAGTCTTACCCTTTTTATACAACAATTATATGTACTCTGATGTATGACTATGCTCTATGTGACAAATGAGATTTCGGATGGACCATGGGCATGTTGTTATGTATATACTGATAGTCGGGAATGCAAGGGTAGTGATCTACTTACTGGGCTTATTGCTCACTCCGTCATTTTCTTCTGTGTAGAGTGTTGGTACCTGACCCCGTGTGGCGAGCAGCTGACCAGTGATAGCAGGCGTTCGGAGTTTGAACAGGTTCAGGATTTCTTTTTGGCTTTGTAGGTATCCGATGGCATTGCCATGTATTGTTCAGTTTGATGTAATATTTTGAGATGAATGTCTGGCTTGTAAGCCTCAAAATTTATTGTAAAGACTTTTGAAGATAAATGAAGTTAATGGTTTTATTTTATTCAACTTTCAGTGCTTGTTGGATGAGTTTTTATTATTTCTCATGGATGGCTTTGATTCGACCCTCTTAACATGTGTTGATGACACTTCCACCTGAGTGACATACGTGACATCCGATCGTGATCCCGCACTCTGTTGCCCTTTGGTTTGGGACGGTAGAGGGGTCAGGGGGCAAGGTGGTGACAATTATGGTATCAGAGCAACCAGGTTTGGGTTCTTGTCCTAGGGAGTTTAGAAGTGTCTTTAGAATAGTTTTGGTATATTAGTAACTGAGTGCTTGTGTCTTAGGTTGAAGATGCCGAGGACGCGGGCCAACAACGCCAGTTCTAGTAATGAGAACCTCGAGGCCCTCGGTGAGTTTGTCAGGACCTTAGGGGTCATGACATAGATGATGAAGGAGGCAATGTTGCGTCGTCTACCTCCACCCCTGATCTAATTGACATCAACTTGGTCGAGAAGTTTAAGAGGCTGGCTCCTCCGACTTTCTTGGGGCTTGGAGGAGTAGAGAAAGCTGATCGATGGAGAAGGCAAATAGAGAAGATCTTCGAGGTATTACAATGTACATAAGAACAGAAGGTCAGACTAGGGACCTTTATGTTAGAGGGAGACGCTGAGAACTGGTGGGGTTCAGTGAAGCAGTCTTGGAAGGAACCAGGGACAGAAGAAAATTAGGGAAACTTTCATGGAGCCTTCAATGAGAGTACTTTCCTGATTCTGTGAGGGAAAGAAAACAAGTAGAATTCATCGAGCTGCAACAGGAAAATCTAACTGTGGACAGTATGCAACCAAGTTTGCTGAGCTGTTGAGGTATGCGCCACATATTATCAATACGGATGTGTGGAAAGCAAGTAAATGTGAGAGGGGTCTTAGGTCAGACATAAGGGGGAGGGTGATATCGGCAAATCTTAAAACCTTCTGCCCATTGGTGGACTTGGCCATGAAGATTGAGAGGGAAAGTGAAGAGCCCCGAGTTAGAGGAAACTGTAGGATGGGCCCAACCCAGTTTGGAAGTTTGGAAAGAAAGGGTCGACCACCCTCAAAGAGGAACTTCAGGGGAAGAGAGAATTTGAGAGGTAAGAAGATTCACAGGACCTTACCTGAAGACATAAGGGAGAACCAACGCCCAACGTGCCCACATTGTGGGAAAGATAATCACTTGACGGATGATTGCCGAAGGAAGACTGGGGCGTGCTTTAGGTGTGGCAAGTCAGACCACCAGATTAGAGATTGCCCAGCCAGGGGACCAGAGAACCGACCAAAGACTCAAGGTCGGGTGTTTGCTCTTACCAAGCAGGAAGCTAAGGCATCAACTTAGGTTATCCGAGGTATGCTCTCCGTTTGTGACATTGAAGAAAAAATCCTAGTTGATCATGGATCTACAGTTGCACCTCACTTTACATGCCACATAAATGCTAGACCTTCCTTGCTTGACTGGACATTGGTAGTGTGCACACCTATGGGGGAATCTTTAAAAACTGATACTATTTTTAAACACTGTGGGGTTTTTCTTGAAGGGTGTGTGCTGCTTATAGATCTAATATTGTTAGATATCCAAGAACTTTGATGTTATTTTGGACATGGACTGGCTATCCACACACCATGCTATTGTAGATTGTCGTGATAAGGCTGTAACCCTTAAACGCCCTAACTAGCTTGAGTTGAACTTTTTTGGCGTCAAGGATGTTTTCCCTCTGTATTTTATTTCGGCTACTCGGGCTTCCCGTTTATTGACTAAAAGATGTGTTCGGTATCTAGCTTATGTAGTGGAAAATTGGGATGATCGGTCTAAGTTAGAAGAAATACCGATGATGAGAGAATATCCAGAGGTCTTTCCCAAAGAGTTAACCTCTCTACCCCCAGTTAGAGAAATAGAATTTGAGATAGATGTGGTCCCTAGCACTACCCCCATCTCTATAGCCCCTTATAGGATGGCCCCAGCTGAACTAAAGGAATTAAAAGAACAGTTGTAAGAATTACTGGAGAAGGGTTTCATTCGGCGTAGTGTGTTGCCCTGGGGTGCACCCGTCCTGTTTGTTAAAAAAAAAGATGGATATTTGATGTTAGGTATAGACTATCGATAGCTGAACTAGGTCACTGTGAAGAATAAGTACCCCTTGCCATGAGATGATGGTCTCTTTGACCAATTCCAAGGGGCCCAAGAATTTTTCAAGATTGACCTTTGGTCACGTTATCATCAGCTGTCAGTCAAGGAAGAAGATGTCCCTAAGACCACATTCTGGACTCGTTATGGTCATTACGAGTTTTTAGTGATGCCATTTGGACTAACTAATGGCCCAGCCCTTTTTATGGATCTGATGAACAAGGTTTTTGGACCCTTCCTGGATGAATTTGTAGTAGTCTTTATAGATGACATTCTGGTGTACTCAAGGAATCGAGAAGAGCATGAATGACATTTGAGGATGGTTCTCCAGACCCTGAAGACATAAAAGTTATATGCTAAGTTGGGGAAAAGTGAGTTTTGGCTTCCAAGCGTGGCCTTCCTTGGGCATGTTGTTTCGAAGGACGGGGTTGCGGTTGACCCTTGTAAGATTGAAGCTGTACTAAAATGGGGAAGGCCAACGAATGTGATGGAAGTTCGTAGTTTTCTGGGTTAGGCGGGATACTATAGGTGTTTTGTAGAAGGCTTCTCAAAGATAGCGCTTCCTTTGACTCGCCTAACCTAGAAGGAAGTGAAATTTATATGGTCAGATGATTGAGAGAAGAGTTTTCAAGAATTAAAGAAGAGATTGACTATAACCCCAATACTAATCTTACCCGAAGGAAACAAAGGCCTTGTGGTCTACACTGATGCTTCCCATAAGGGACTGGGGTGTGTGTTAGTGCAGCACGGGAAAGTTATAGCCTATGCCTCTAGACAATTAAAGCCGCATGAGAAAAATTACCCAACTCATGATTTAGAGCTCGCGACCGTGGTCTTTTCCTTGAAGGTTTGGAGACATTATCTCTATGGGGCCCAGTTTAAAATATTTATAGGCCATAAGAGCCTCAAGTATTTATTTTTGCAAAAGGAGTTGAATATGAGGCAAAGGAGATGGATAAACTTATTGAATGACTATGACTGCACCATCAATTACCAACCGGGCAAGACAAATGTAGTGGTTGACGCTTGAAGCCGGAAACCCTTGATATCAGTAGCGCATTTGATGGTCCGAGAGATGAAACTGATAGAAGATGCAGTGGAGTGGTGCCCGACACTATCCTCTAGTTTTGGATTAGGAATAATTGCGGGTATAACAGTGGAACCTCGGCTCTTTCAACAGACCAGGGTAGCCCAAAAGACATAACCCCAGCTTATGAAAATTATGGAAGACTTGAAGCAGGAAAGAAAGGATAACTTCTCTATTAGCGGTGATAATCTATTAAGATTTAAAGAACGAGTATGCGTTCCAAATGATGAGAATATAAAGAGAGTCATTTTAGAAGAGGCACCCCACTCCCGTACACAGCACACCCAGGAAGCACAAAAATGTGTCAGGATTTAAGGAAACTTCCTGATGGAATAACATGAAGAGGGATGTGGCACAATTTGTTTCTAAATGTTTGACCTGTCAGCAAGTAAAGGCCGAGCATCAGAGACCTGTCAGGCTGTTGCAACCCTTGCCTGTGCCTGAATGGAAATGGGAGCACATCACTGGGACTTTGTGTCCGGTTTGCCAAGATCAGGCACTAGACATGACAATGTTTGGGTTTTCGCGAACCGATTAACTAAGGCTGCACATTTCTTATCGGCCCTCACTACCTCTACCCTAGAAAAATTGGCTCAGCTGTATGCCAAGGAAGTAGTAAGGCGGCATGGAGTACCTGTTAGCACTGTGTTCGACAAGAACTCTAGATTTACTTCAAGGTTTTGGAGTAGTCTACAATCAACTTTGAGGACAAGACTCACTTTTAGTACTGATTTTCACCCCCAGATTGATGGACAGTTAGGAAGGACCATTCAGACCTTAGAAGATATGTTGAGGGCCTGTGTTACAAATTTAAAGGAAACTGGGACGATCACTTACCTTTAATAGAATTTTCATATAACAATAGTTTCCAGGCCAGTATTCAAATGTCACCTTTTGAGGCCCTGTGTGGGAGAAAATGCAGATCGCTAGTGTGTTGGGAAGAAGTCGACGAAAGGAGACTGTTAGGGCTGGAATTGTTCAAGTAACATAAGAAAAGATCGCCCTAATTCGAGAAATGCTTAAAAACGCTCAGAGTCGGCAGACGAGTTATGGCGATAATGGCCGAAGGGACCTTGAATTTGAAGTAGGCGATCAAGTCTTTTTTAAAGTGTCACCAACAAAGGGAATTATGAGGTTCGGTAAGAAAGGGAAGCTAAGTCCATGATTCATCGAACCCTTTGAAATATTAGAGAGAATCGAAGTTGCGACAAATCGACTGGCGTTACCTCCTGGGTTGGCTAATATTTATGATGTCTTCCATATTTCACTGTTGAGGAAGTATCAGCCAGGTCTATCCCATGCCTCGAAGTACGAACCAATACCGATCAAGGAAGAATTAACTTATATTGAGTAGCCAATTGAGATTCTGGACATAAGGATTCAAGTTTTACGCAACAAAGAGATTCCCTTAGTCAGGGTTTTATGGCAATATCATTCAAGGGAAGAATCAACGTGGGAACGAGAAGATGAATCCGGGCTATGTACCCCTATTTATTCGATTGATGATTTTGAGTACAAAATCTTTTTAAGGGGAGGATGATGTAAGGACCCAGACTTTCGTGGCGATAGTGAGCATGCGACGATAGTGAGCACGCTGCGATAGTGAGTGCGCGACGATAGTGAGTGCGCGGCGATAGTGAGCGCACGACGATAATAAGCGCACAACGATAAAGAGAGCGGCAATGTGTGCGCGACAGCAAGAGCATAACGCCGCGAGTGAATAAGGGCCATTGCCGTGTGCGTAATGCATGCTGCGACACTGCCATGCACGATTCAGCATTCGCCACTTGTCCAGTTGCATGAGAGTTAGTTGCCACCCATCAGCTTGGGCTGCCACCTGCCACTTGAGGGGATACTCAAGCCCTTCCCTTTCCTTCATGTCCTTCACTTTTCACTTCTCCACATCTCTCTCTCTCTCTAAGACAAATTTTGGGGAAAGTTCACTCCCTCACTTTGGAGCAGCCATTGTTGGAGTTGAAGGATTGTAGAAGATTGGAGGGCACCATTGTTGGCTGTGTAAGTGGATTTCTACCCCCTTGCATTAAGTTGTAAGAGCATGAAATTGAAAGAATGACATTTAAGCATGAATTTCCATGAACAAAGCATGACGTTAAGCATGTATGTTGTGTTCTGTTTTCCAGCAATGAGGTCTACTTTTCATGATAAATTGGGCACTGTTATCACTCTTGTAGATCCTGAAATTTTGTAGAATGATGCTTGTGTGAGTCTAGCTCAAGATAGAAAAGGTTTCATGTTGTTATCTTGTAAGGGTTTGAAGTTATGGAGTGGTCTTTGGAATGTGCCACGCGTATACTGTGATTTTCCAGGGAACTTACATGCTTTTAAAATAAGATTTTGATTGAGCCAATGATATCCAATTAGCCTCAAATCACCACCATTTGAAATGTCTATGAGCCTACTTGGAGTTTAATGCTTATGTCCAGTTGAGATTCTTGATTGTTTTGTGCTCATATGCCACTCTTAGCAGACTGTGATAATTTCCAGAAATATTGCTTCTATTGTATTAAAACTTTGCCTGACCTATTAAGGTCTAAATGACCTAAAAACATAGCCATTCTATAGATGCCTGAGTCTTCTGTGATTTAAATGTTTTAGTCTTGCCCAAATTCTGTGTAATGAGGAGCTATGCTAAAAAATGCTCTAGTAAGTTACTACTGTTAGATCTCACAGAAACTCAAATCTTTGGTCTTTGTTGCCATGAACTTTGGCTGACCAAATGGAGTCTAATTACCCCGAAACCACATCCATTTGAAAGCTCTGAATGTCTACCAAAAGTTAATGTTAAAATTGTTTCAAAATTCCTTATAGGTTGCAAGCTATGATTTGAATTTTGAACATATGTCACTACGGGCAGAATTCAGCAAGATTCAGAACGATATGCTAAGTAATGCTCAGGTAGCAAATTGGAATCGAAATTTAGTTAAATTCCCTTCATAATTTGGGTGTTATGCCTCATTCTGTATATGCCCATGATTGCTAAGAACAATAATGAATTAAAGTTTTATATGAGTTATACAAATGTCATGCATAAATGTTTCATTTGAACATAGCTTAAATCCTTTTGCAAGGTGATAAGACACCGAAATGGCATGCTTATGATCCTACGAATGTTGAATGTACCTGACCTCTTGAAAAGAGTGATGTATGAATGAATAAACGTTATGCGTGCTTATACATGGTGCAAATGATATCTGACTACTACGCAATGGGTCCTCCAGTAGTAGTGGATACTCTGTTTCTGTTTATGAATACTGATATCTGATTGTTACGCAATGGGTCCTCCATTAGTAGTGGATACTCTATTTCTGCTATATGAATATTGATATCTAACTGCTATTCAATGGGTCCTCCATTGGTAGTGGATACACTATTTCTGTTATATGAATACTGATATCTGACTGCTATGCAATGGGTCCTCCATTGGTAGTGGATACTCTATTTCTGTTATATGAATATTGATATCTGAGTGCTACACAATGGTTCCTCCATTGGTAGTGGATTCTCTGTTTATGTTATATGAATACTAATATCTAATAGCTACGCAATGGTTCTCCATTAGTAGTGGGGTATACTGTACCTCGAACCATATGATAAGAGTGGAGTCGAGAGGTGACTGTAACTAATAGAGAGGGTCGGGCCCCCCAAATTGTCATGGGCCCTATGCATTGGGTCCTTCAATGGTAGTGTAACACCCTCTTGCCTAAGGGTATATGAGAGGTCGTATCTTGCAAGGCCTCTGCATATTGAAAACCCCAAAGCGCGTTGGGGATGTGTGTGTGAGTAAGGATATTACGAAGTAGGACCTCCACTTGTCATTATCCTCCCTCCTGAATGAGGGTAGAAGTTTCAAGTTCAGGATTGGCTTAGCCTGATCGATGTGGCTTCTACTTTGGGAGTAATTTAATCTGTTCTACTTATCTGAATTCTGTACTATGTTTGAACACCTGACTGTAACTGTGATATGTATAACAATTGATGACATATTGAGAACAAGTAATGCTCTGTTAACTGAGTCTTAACGTTTTTATACAGCAAGTATATGTACTCTGATGTATGACTATACTCTATGTGACAAATGCGATTTCGAATGGACTATGGGCATGTTGTTATGTATATACTGATAGTTGGGAATGCAAGGGTAGTGATCTACTTACTGGCATATTGTTCACTCTGCCATTTTGTTCTGTGAAGAGTGTTAGTACCTGACCACGTGTGGTGAGCAGCTGACCGGTGAAAGCAGGCGTTTGAAGTTCGAACCGATTCAGAATTTCTTTTTGGCTTTGTAGGTATCCGGTGGCGTTGCCACGTGTTGTTCTCTTTAATGTAATATATTAAGATGAATGTTGAGCTTGTAAGCCTCAAACTTTATTGTAATGAGTTTTGAAGATGAATGAAGTTAATGGTTTTAATTTATTCAGTTTTCAATGCTTGTTGGATGAGGTTTTATTTATTTCTTGTGGTTTGCTTTGATTCTTCTTAGCACGTGTTGATGCCACTCCCACCTGAGTCGCGTACACGACCTCCAGTCGCGATCCTGCACTCTGTTGCCCTCTGGTTTGGGATGGTAGAAGGGTCAGGGGGCGGGATCATGACAATTCAAGGTTTTAAATGATGTCTAAGGTGAGGTGAGGACTCCCTGGGGATGATGAGCGATGCGATTCTGTGAGGGATTGGTAAACTCAAGAATTTGGATTTTGGTGGGGACTAATGGTTTATTCTCACTTTTGGTGGTGGGCTCACATGAATGTGATAACCTCATGATGGTTGTGAATGGATAGACTCAATAAGGATTGGGTGGTTGAATGAGAGCACTCAAGTAGGGGTGACCACCTCGTTGATGAAAAGTTTATGGTCCTCACCCTATTTAGACCAAATACGGGTGCTTTTAAAGTCCTTACCTGTATTGGACTTTTGAGGGAAAGTTTAAGGTCCTCACCCACTTTAGACCAAAGTAGGGGTGCTTTTAAAGTCTTCATTTATGTTGAACATATAGAGGTTTTTAACGTCTTCACTCTCATTGGACGTGATTGAGGATCTTTTAACATCATAACCCTTGTTGGACGTATGCAGGAGGTCTTTAGTTGTCATAACCCCTGTTAGATGAATTGAGGGGTGCTTTTAAAGTCCTCACCCGTACCAAACATAAAGAGGCTTTTAAGTACTTCACTCTCATTTGACATGATTAAGGATCTTTGAATGTCATAACTCTTGTTGGACGGTTGCAGGGGGTCTTTAATTTTCATAACCCTTATTGGATGAACTAAGGGGTGCTTTTAAAGTCCCATAAGGACCTAAAGAGGCTGTTAACGTCTTCACTCTCATTGGATGTGATCGAGGGTCTTTTAACGTCATAGCCCTTGTTGGACGTGTGCAGGAGGTCTTTAATCTTCATAACCCCTGTTGGATAAGATGATGGGTTTAAAGTCCTCACCCTTATCTGACATAAAGAGGCTTTTAATGTCTTCACTCTCATTTGATGTAATTGAGGATCTTTTAACGTCATAACCCTTATTGGATGTGTGCAGAGGGGTCTTTAATCATCATAACCCTTGTTGGACAAATTGAGGGGTGCTTTTAAAGTCCTCATCCTTAGCGGACATAAAGAGACTTTTAATGTCTTCACTCTCATTGGACGTGATTGATGATCTTTTAATGTCATAACCCTTGTTGGATGTGTACAGGAGGTCTTTAATCGTCATAAACCCTGTTGGATGAGTTGAGGGGTGCTTTTAAAGTCATCATCCTTATCAGGCATAAAGAGGCCTTTAACATCTTCGCTCTCATTGAACGTGATCGAGGATCTTTTAACGTCATAATCCTTGTTGGGTGTTTTGGGGGAAAGTTTAAGGACCTCACCTACTTTAGACCCAAACTAAGGGTTCTTTTATAGTCCTCACCCATGGTGGACTGATGGGGTAGGGGCATGTATGGCATAAAGTGGGATCATGTGGCACCATAAGGTGTGGGGTCTAAGGGACAACTGCAGGTTTTGTGAAATAAGTGGTGCCTTTAGGGGTGTTTGTGACTTTGCTGCTCATGACAGGACTCCATGGGGGAGTTGAGCAGTTTTGGGAATCGGGTCACGTGTGGTACTTGAGGGATCACTCAGTTCGAAACTAGGGTGATGGTCGCATGGTTTGTCTTAAAATATGTCTGGTTGGCGAGGAAATGGAGAGTTCCAAGGTTAAGTTCATATAAGGGGGTGATGAATTGACTCATGGAGAATATTGTGCTTTTGGGAAATAGCGAAGGGCACTTTGGGTGATGGGAGCACCCTATCAGATATAGTAGTATGGTTTGGTCACACAGCTGAGATTATGGTATGCCTCTACTGGGGATATTGAGGTCTAACATAGAGACATGGTTGCATGCTTTTAAAGGTCATGCAATCAAGACTGTGGTACATCTCTATTGGGGATGATATGGCTGTTTCTTATAAGTAGCGTGATATAAAGTCACACAGTTGAGACTGCGGTATGCCTCAATTGGGAATAACACTTTGAGCTTGCGTTTGAGATGGTGCTTCTCCACAAGGAATATGGATTTATGAAGAGACAATTGCATGCCTTGAGGTTACACAACTAGGACTGTGGTATGCCTCCATTAGGGATAACACTGGAAATGATGGGGTTTAAAGCAGTGGTGCTTCTCCGCTGGGGACATTAAGTAAGGCAATGACATGATTACAAGTCGCACAGTGATACACTTCTTTTAGTGATATTGCTTTGTGTAAAAGGGCGGTTACATGCTTTAAAGGTCGTACAACAGAGGCTGTGATATACCTCCATTAGAGATTTGTTTACTTTTTGTAAAGAGGCACTTGCATGATTCAAAAGTCACATAGTCGAGACTTTGGTTCACCTCCACTGAGAATTTTGCTACTTCGCACAAAGAGGAGGTTCCATGCTTTAAGGACACATAGTCGGGGTTGTGGTACACCTTAATTGGGAAGAGCACTTTGTGGTGTTGAATTTAGAATGAAGGTGCTCCTCCATTGAGGGTATTTATGAAAAGGCTGTGGCATGGTTTGCAGGTCACATAGTCGGGACTGTGGTATGGCTCCACTTGGGATATTGCTACTTCGCACAAAAGGGTAGTTGCATGCTTTAAGGATACATAGTTAGGACTGTGGTATGCCTCAATTGGGGAGATTTCTTCTTCACATGAAGAGGAGACTACATGCTTTAAAGGCACACAGTCAGGACTGCGGTACGCCTCATGTGGGGAGAGGACTTTGACCTTGCGTTTGAGATGGTGCTTCTCCACAGGGGATGTTGGAGTGGCAGTACTCCTCTATCTGAGGTGTTATGAAGAGGTGACAAGATAGGGGCTATAAGGGGTGACATGTCGTGCGGCAACCTCATGGGGATATGTACGAATGGGAAGCAGTTTATAGTCGTGTAAACAGACTATATGTCACACAATTTAACATCACGCCACAAGGACGTAAGACCATGACATTTTACCCATGATGACTTGTAGGATAGGATCAACATGTCCATCAATTGAGAGTGAGTGCCCTGAAGGGTTTTCACCACACTCGCTATATTTTGACACTTTTGCTCATAATGCCCTTGCGGGTTTTCACTACAGCCATCTTTTTCTCTTTTCTTTTTGACGTATTTTCCCGATGGTGGCTTTTGGCTGCACACCATGTCCATCATTTCTTTTCATTTTTTCTTTTCTTTTCTTTCGTTTGATTCTTTTACTCATGAAGCCCTTTCAGGTATTCGTCGTGTCCATCTTTTCGGGGAGGCACTTTTAAAGTCATGCCAGCGTGACCATGGGGAGGTGTGTTTCAGGTCATGCCACCATGACCGTCGAGTTGGTGTAGTTTATGGTCATCCACCAAGATCTAATGGAGGCCTTCGAGACCATAAGATTGGTGTATTTTAAGGTCATCCACCAAGACCTAAATGAGGGAAGTTTAGGGTTGTTCCTTCGTGACCATAACGTTGGTGTGTTTTAAGGTCATCCACTAAGACCTAATGGAGTCGAGCTTAGGGTCGTGCCGTCGAGACCATATGTTATGCAGTTTAACGTCGTGCCATCAGGATGTGTGCTATGCAGTCCACCAAGATCTAATGAAGGCCTAGAGACCATAAGATTGATGTATTTTAAGATCATCCACCAAGTCCTAAATGAGGCAAGTTTAAGGTCATGCCTTCGTGACCATAAGGTTGGTGTGTTTTAAGGTCATCCACCAAGACCTAATGGAGGCGAGCTTAGGGTCGTGCCTTCAAGATCGTATGTTATGCAGTTTAACGTCGTGCCACCAGGATGTGTGCTATGCAGTTCAACGTTGTGCGGCCCTGACATGGACATGTGCTATAGTTTAGGGTCGTATAGCTTGGATCAGTATGTCGTGCAGTTTAACTTCATGCTACAGGGATGATGATGCAATGCAATTTAACGTCATGCGGACATGACGATGATGCTATGCAGTTTAGGGTCTTGCAGTGACTAGGACGAATGCTATGGTGTTTAGGGTCTTGCAACGACCATGATGCGTTGCAGTTTAATGTCATGCTGCTAGGACAATGATGCGATGAAATTTAGGGTCTTGCAGTGTGGACCATGATATGATGCGATTTAACGTCATGCTGTCAAGACGATGATGCAATGCAGTTTAGGGTCTTGCAATGTGGACCATTATGCGATATAACTTAACATTATGCTGTTAGGATGATGATGTGATGTAGTTTAACGTCATGCAGCCAGAATGTGTGTTATAGTTTAGAGTTGCATAGCTTGGACCATGATGTGATGCAATTTAATGTCATGCGGCCAGGACATGTGTTACTAGGTTAGGGTCATGTAGCTCAGACCAAGGCTATGCAGTTTAGAGTTTTGCAGTATGGACCAAGGCTATACAGTTTACGATTTTGCAGCGTGGACCAAGGCGATGTCTTTAGGGTCTTGTAGCATAGACCATGATGCGATGCAGTTTAACATCATGCCGCCAGGATGATGATGCGATGCAGTTTAACGTCATCCAGTCAAGACGGTGTTGTGATGCAGTTTAACATTGTGAGACTAGAATGATGATGCGATGTAGTTTAACGTCATGCGGTCAGGACAATGATGCAATGCAGTTTAACGTCCTGCGGTCAGAACGATGATGCGATGCAGTTTAACGTCATGTGATCAGGATGATGATGTGAGCTCATTCTTCATCTTGCATGGAATCGGGTCCCAAATTCAACTGCCTATTGTTTATCAAAATTTGGATAATATCTTTGCTAGCACGACAATTTTTGGTTATGTGACCAAGCATTCTATGGTACCGATAGTAGTTAGGGTCATCATCCCTTCCAACTTCTTTTGACCTCTTTGGCATGGTTAGCTCGATTATTCCCTCATTTATGAGAGTTTCAAGTAACTCGGGGACCATGCCTTGGTCGAAGGAATAACTCTTGTGCTAATTTTGGCACGAAGAGTGCATGGTATCTGTCATGGTGACTATTGATTGATCATTATCCTCAACCATTGTAAAGCGCTCCAAAATTTTTCCATGATGTTTAAGCAAGTCTTCCATTTGCACTACTTTGTCAATCATTTTGGTGAACGTTGAGGGACATGCTGCGCTGACATCCATTGACAATTCTTGGTGCATTATTTCTACACAGTATTCCAATTCTTGAAGCTCCTCCACTACAGAGGCCAAATTGATGGCCAGATTGTGCCACCTTCTGATGTACTTAATCACTGGCTCATGTGGCTTTTGCTTCACATCAAGAAGTTCATGAAGCAGCACATTCCTTTCTCTGTCATAGAAGCACTTGAGGAATTTTCTCTCCATTTGTTCTCATGATGAAATTGAACCTGGTAGTAATTGAGAGTACCGCTTGAATGCGGCTCTTGTTAGGTTCCTCATAAATTGTTGGAGCAATAGATGATCATTGTTAGTGGTATTTCCACAAGCAAAAACAAAATGGGCTATATGTTGTTGGGAGGAGCCAGTGCCATCGTACTTAGGGAAGTTGAGCCTTTGGTAGCCCTGTGGGAATGAAGTTTTGTCAACATATGCCGAGTGAGGTTTTTGATAGTGATTCAACTCTTCTACCAATGGGAATTATATCTCTTTAATGCTTTGACTATCATGCATTTCATAAGTTCTTCATTCACAACCTAAGTCGATGGAGAAGAGACCGGGAATGAAGGAGGTGTGGGTGGGAGCAGCTCTTTTTTTAATAACATTGTTTCAATGGCTTGACATGGTTGTTAGGAGGCGGTAAAGAGGATTTGGTGTGCCTAGGGAGTATGCTTAACTTCATGGGACATCAATATCTCTTGGTGCATGGTTTCCATCATTTCATCTTTTGACATCATCTCGGATTGCAATTGCCTTAATGTGACCTTAAGTTGCGCAATCTTGTCTCCATCGAATTTTGGTGTTTTATCGATCATCATGGTATTAACCACAACCATGCTTGAAGGATCTTCTTTCCTTGAAGAGCTGAGTCGTCCATCGTTGGAGAGTGAAGGGATAATTGAGGCTTTGGGGCTGATTGCCTCAAAAGCTTCTTCTTCATTTGGGGTGATACACTCCAACAGAGTTTGCTCGCCACATGCTTCTTGTTCGATGGAATTTTCGATCACGGGTTCGACTGCTGTCGCTACAACAACATTACTGATGATGGTTATTGGGGTTTGCCTCGGAACCACTTCATTTTTAAAGCATCAATACCCTTGTCATCGAATGAGAATGTGAAACTTTCATAGAACAACGACGTCACATCATCATCAAGAGAACATAAGAAGGTTCGAGACATGGGGAGAACAAGTAATTCTCATCATAGGGAACCATGCACCTTCAAGGCATCGAGAAGCCGTTTTAGTGAGGTTGCTAGTGGAGGGAGCAACTTCTTCCACTATTAGGGAGTGGTTTTCCTTGAATAAGAGTTACGAGCCCTCATCAGAGGATAGAGTGATTGGACAGATGAGGGTGAGGGAGGCCGCGTCTTCAGTATAAGGCTCCTCATATTCAAATGAGGGTGTGCAACTCTCATAGGATTCACATCGTCATCATCAAGAGAACATATAGGGCTTTAGAGGCATGAATAGAACTGGTCGAGGCCTAGGTTGGATTGGATCGGAGCCCCTCTCGAACAACCATGTGACTGTGTGCGTGTCGCTGGCGATGCTCGAATGTCACTCTTGCAGCTAAGTGTGTCCAACTTGTGAGAGGATGTAGAAAAAAAAAATGGAGAAAAAGATGGAAAAGTTCACCTACTTCACCGTAGTTGGGTTCATGGGATAGGCCTGGGCGGATGCCCTCTTATATCAATTCACGAAAGCCCTCCGGCTGTCCAGCAGCTCAGTTTGGACACGGCCCCCTCTTGAACTTTCAACACCTCATCTCATGATCTTTCTTTGATAAACTACTAATGAAGTTTGCGAAAAGTATACTCTTCAATGTACCCCTTAACAAACGAGTGTCTTTGAATGGTTTAAAGAGAGAAAGATGAAAGTCTCTCATAGCTTGTATGCTATATGACCCGGAGGTTAGAGTAGTGAGAGGGTCAAAATTCTAAGAAAATCAACGCATGATGACTCCAACTCGAGTGAATAGGTGAAAGAGAAGAAATGCATTTTACGACCTGAATTCATTGTACGATAAGATAGTGGAAGCGACGATCTTAGAATTAGGGCTTTGAGACACTATCGCATAACGTCTTCGAGTTAAGTGTTTTAGGCAATGAAAGAAGCAATTAGTAGAAAAATTGAGATAAGAAGATGATGGTATGGGAAGGTTACGAGTTAGTTAGAAACTATGGAGAGTGTAACCACATGTAGAGAGGACCCAAGGTTAAGCGTGAGTACGCGTAGACGTGTAGGCACATGTACGAAGAGATAGAGGTGAGAGGTAGTGAAAGACTGGTCGTGACAGAAAGTGTGCATAAGATTATACGAGAGTAGAGGTACTGTGGTAAAGTGGGGGTAGAGGTGCATAGAGCTAAGGGCAGGCAGAAGTACACTAAGTAGAGGGCGGGTAGGAGTGTGCAGAGTAGAGTGCGGGAAAGAGTGCATAGAGTAGAGCACGGGCAAGAGTGCGCAGAGTAGAGTGCGGACAAAAATATGCTGAATAGAGCGGGAGAAGGAGAACACATGGTATAACACAGGCAAGAGTGAGTAGAGTAGAGCGTGGGCAAGAGTGCAAAGAGTAGACCACGGGTAGGAGTGTGCAGGATATAAAACGGGCAAGAGCACACAGAGTATAGCGCGGGCAGGAGTGCGCAGAGTATAGTGCAGGGAGGAGTGCACAAAGTAGAGCGCAGGCAAGAGTGCGTCGAGTAGAACGTAGTAAAGAGTGCCAGAGTAGAGCATGTATAAGAGAAGAATAAAAAGAGAGAAGCAAGGAAGGAAGGCGGACCTACTCTAGGCATGGGTTGGTGATTCTAGACGAGAGAGAGTAAGAGAAGAAGAAGAATAGGAATGAAGGAGAAGAAGGGGAGTACATAGGCCCCTCCTTAGCTTGTACAGGGAAGAGAGAAAAGAAGAATGGGAGAGAAGGAAAGAAGAAAATGAAAAGAAAGAGAAGTTAGAGAGAGAAAGAGAGATAAAGAGGAGAAGATTGGACTTAGGGTGTGTGTGTGCCTAAGTACACCTCCATGAATCTACTTGAATGCATGTGTGAGAGAGAGAGGTTTAGAGTTTAGGTGTGGTGTATGATGTATGGGAGACGGTATGGTGTATGGAACGGACTATGGTGTATGGTAGTCTAGGGTTTGAGGAGTAGGGAATAGGCTACGCTGTATGGTAGTCTAGGGGTTTTTCTCTATCTAACAAATGTTTCTTTCTCCTCTCCTTTAGGTCTTGAACTTATGACCAAAGCAAAGAGAAGAAGCTTAAATTCACTCCAAATGCTCAAATATTACAAATGAAAGGCAAAAAATTCAAAGCCCTTCCAGAGTTCAAAGACCTCATTACTAGTGACTTGGGTTTCCTTATATAGAGCAACCACTAAACAAGGGTGGAATGCTCAAAAGTACCTAAAATTGTCAAAAAGTACACATTTACTAAGTTAAAATAATCATCCCGTATTTGTACCAAATAACCAAAATACCCCCAAGTATTTTTCAGCAAATGACAAAACCATTCTTCTATGAGGGGCTTCTCGCCATTGCTAGTCTTCGAGAGATTTTTTGGACATCTATGATGGTAATTCAGGCGATCAATCATCGTAAAATCGATGCTTGAAATTTTATGAACGATTTGATACCCTTGATCGCTTTGGAACAAATCTTTTAGGAAGAACTTAAAATACGACCAAGTCCATAAACTTTCGATTCTTCATCTATCAATGTAGGTTGATTTGTGATGTTCCAAGTCATCATTATTATCACAAATTGAAGATGAAATTTTCACAATCATTTTTTCAGTAAATTTTGTCCGTTTTAGTCTGGATTTAAGCACATTCAAAATTTGGGAGGTCATCGGAAAATGAGATTTTGGCGGCTGAAAAAGTATGTCATTCTTCGACCTCAAAATTCTTGTCATACGGCTTTCGATTACGCTTAAAACTTGCACTAAACTGTAGCTCTTCAAAGCACGATCGCAATGGATCCGTATTTGCGATGAGCTGGCATCGGGATCTTGAGCTATTGGCTTCCAAAGATTTTGGTTGTTCTGCTGTATAAATTTTAAATTTTCATGTTTCTGAGCATATTTTCTCTTTAGAAATTCTCTCATTTCGGGTCGCGCCAAGATACGTACCTATATCAAAATGACCGGGTCGTCAAGATCTATCTCGTGTCCAACTTTGAGCTCAATTGGACATAAAACAACCAAGATATGATCACTTTAAAATTAATGATAAGAGAGTTTCATAAATGGAAACTGGTTCACCGAGGTTGCATCGCAATAGTGTAAAACTCACACTTTTATGGTAAGTTAGGCCCATAATGGTCCTAGAGGGTTCAATTGAGCTGAAATTTGGTACCTGTTGGTTTTTCAATGTTCTAGATCTAATGGAAGTGGTCTGTTATTGTTTTGATACCTATAAAATAGGGTTGTAGTTGTAGGGTCAATTTTCAACATGATAGGAATTGGATTTTAGAACCAAGTTTCATCCTGATCAGATCAGAACTTGTCAGAATGGGACAAAAAATTTGTGAGTGTCCTTACGGCATCCCAAATTACCCTCTCATGCAAATTGAAGCCATTATGATACTTCTTTAGGGGTCGCCCAGATTTAGGCTTATTGTTGTAGTGTTACCATGGTCTGGCGGTGTCTTAGGTACTGTCAGGACCAGGTTACTACTGGCTCCTTACTTATTCACCTCGGGGATATAGTACATAAAAAATGATGTATAACAACTTTCCCCCCAAATGGTACTCTTGGAGAGAAGCGAGAAGTGTAGCATTCAGAACAAAACTTTGTCAAAATTCATCTTTCAAATCTTTAATAAGATGCCTTTATTTCCTCTGAACAATCTTTTTCTTCTTGATCATCAGCATCAACACGATCCTTGATGGGGAGACCATGCTAAGATTCTTCCCTAAGGGATGACTGAAGTGCTTTCTAGCGACTGGGGGCCTTGCTTAAAGGCTTCCATCCCAATGCTACTTGAATCTGTTTTCTGGGGGAGAATGCTGACCGGGTGCCATGTGGAAGGGCTTACCATTCAGTCTCGACAACACTTCCTAATGAGCTTGCTGGTGGGTGCCTTTGGGGCTTGCTCCCAATCCAACTAGGGCCTTTAATATGGGTAGAGCTGGTCTAATTTTCACCCAGTACCTTCCAATTAGTCCAGTCTCCTAGTGAGTGCCTTTTTTAAGGGCTTGCTCCCACATAGGAAGACGTCTTTTATTGCGATGACTGAGGGCCCTTCAAGGACTTGATCCCAGTGTGGCTAGACCTTCTTCATGGGAAGGGCTGGTCTGATTTTCACTCAGTACCTTCTAAGAACCTTTTCATGGGAAGGGCTGGTCTGATTTTCACCCAGTACCTTCCAATTAGTCCACTCTAATGAGTACCTTTTTTTAAGGGCTTGCTCCCACATAGGAAGACATCTTTTATTGCGACGACTGAGGGCCCTTCATGGACTTGATCCCCAGTGTGGCTATAACTTTTTCATGGGAATGGTTGGTTTGAATTTCACCTAGTATTTTCTAAGAACCCTTTATTGGGAAGGGCTGGTATGATTTTCATCAATACCTTATAAGAACCTTTTCATGGGAAGGGCTAGTCTGATTTCCACCAAGTACCTTCTAAGAACCTTTTCATGGGAAGGGCAGGTTTGATTTTCATCCAGTACCTTCTAATCATGGGAAGGGTTGGTCTGATTTTTACCCAGTACCTTCTAAGAACCTTTCATGGGAAGGGCTTTTTTGATTTTCACCCAGTACCTTCTAAGAACCTTTTTATAGGAAGGGTTGGTCTGAGTTTCACCCAGTACCTTCCAATTTTTGTTGTAATTGGTTGACGTCGCCTTTGGTCGCAAGCTGCATCAACCTGTTTATTAGTCTGAATGCCCTTTTCGGTTTTCACCTGAACTTGATAGAAGTGGCACTGCAGGATGATTTTCATCAACTTCTTTTATTGAGGCTCTTTCACTTGTGACTTCAAGGTCACGTCCACCTTTTATTTTCATTTTCACACATGGCACCCTTTTCGAGTTTTCACCATGCCCGGTTTCTTATTTTCAGAACACTTTTACTCATGGCTTCATGGCTATGCCTGTTTGTCATTTTTACTCATGATGACCTTTTGGATTTTCCCCATTCCCAATTTTTTTTTTTTGATTATTTTACTCATAGCTTCGTCACTATGTTCACTTGAAGCTCTTATTTTTACTTATGCTGATCCTCATCGGATGCTCATTATGCTTGACTTCTTCTTCTTTTTAGGAGACATACCTCTTCCTTGGCAGTGCAAGAGATGAAGGGTTCATAAGGCTCACTGAGGTAACAAATACCATAGGTGAGGCTTTTATTTGGAGGTAAACGCACTGGGGTTTTTTTTTTAGTTTTTACAAGGTGATGTATGGTTCACACTTGTTGGGTATGAAGGTTTTAGATGGTCCAATAGCTAGTTGATGCACGAAAATCTCCTTGGGGGTAAAAAAAAAAGTGTTTATGGGGAAAAGAAAATGGTTATCTCTCCCTCTGGGATTCAAGAAGATCACTTAGGTGATGAAAGTATGACATGTTTCATCGTGGTATTCTTACACCATTGGAGGGGGGGTAGTATTCTACTGGGGTTATGGTTTATTGGCAGTAATGACCCGCTAGGGATGTCGGTCTACTTTAGATATTGGTTTGTTGTGGTGCTTGGACAGCTAAAAGTATTGACTTCACTAGAGATGTTGGTCCCTCAAGAATGACGATCCACCGGGGATATTGGTATATTGGGGTTAATTAACCATTCGGGGTGATGGTTTATTGGCAATAGTCAACTAGGAATGACAGACTGTCAGGGATTGATGGATTGTTGGGATTAATGACTCCCTAGGGATGTTGACCCATCAGGAACAACGAGTATCTAGTCCCTTGCTGATAGTGGTTCACTGAGGATAGTGTATCATCAAGGGCTCTTATGGCGCATTGAGCATGACAATACTCACGGGGTCTCATGGAAGTTCAAATGAGCAAGGTATGTTTGGTATAGTTCCATGGGGATAATGGAGTTTTAAGGTGAAACCCAAGTGAACAAGGATTGTTAATATGGTTTATAACGGGGTTAGGGTTGGTGAACGGGATAATTTAGGATTCCCATGTTTCTTGTGAGCTATCAAGTTTTTCTAATGGATAGTGGGTGTCAACCCCAATGAGAGGCTTGCGTGTATTTTGAAGTTTCAATGCAAAGGTGTATCTCCATGTATTCCCAATGGGGATTAGGTGTATCAGGGATGTAACTCTATTTGGGATGGAGATCATTAAAGACCAAAACTTCTGTAGGGTCCATTGAAAACATTTTAAACTGAATCCAAGGTCATACTGGATAAATTCAAGGATTAATGTGAAAGGATTTTGAAAAGGGGGCCACTGAGCTCAGATCTTTGGGCTTCACCTAGCCTTAGGTTACTACTGAGGGGTTGGTGTGTAGGTAGAACAAGGAGCATACCTTTTTTTTTCACCTTGTGTCAAATGTGCACAAGTGTGTGTTGAGCTCAAGGTTAAACCATCGGTTCGTGTAAGTTGATTGAAAGATGAGAAAAAAGGGTGAACTGAGAGAAGAGTAAATGTGTCTACGCCCAGGGACAGGCTTGGAGCTTTTGATGAAAGAGAGAGAAATGAAGTGTAATTTGATAGGGTCCGCACTTAGGCGCGGGTGTGGAACTTGTTGGCAAGTGAGAAAAGGAGAGATGGAGTGAGAGAAAACGCCGCTAGGGAGATAGAACGTCACTTGACGGGCCCGCGGTTAAGCGCAGCCAGAGGAACTATGCCAGAGAGATGAAACGTCATTTGATGGGCCCGCGGTTACGGGCAGAGGAAACGATGCCAGAGAGATGAAACGTCGTTTGATGGGCCCATGGTTAGGCGCGAGCAGAGGAAACGACGGCAGAGAGATGAAATGGGCCCGCGGTTGGGTGCGGGCAGAGGCCTATAGAAGAGGAGAGAGAGAGAAAGGGATTTTTACCCCAAACTTTTAACCATAGGTAGCGCCAAGCTTTTACAATCTTCGCTTCTCTACTGTAGATCTTTTGAAGCCATGACCTCGGCTAATACGAGCACTCGTACCCCCAAAGGTATTTTCTAACCCTTCTTTTTCTTACTGCTTGTGCTTGGTAAAAATAAATTTCACTGCCCTTCCCTGTCATTTTTACGGCATCAACCATGTGTTCGATGCTATGCTTGACAGCTCCTTTTGGTGTATCTTGGATGCCTTGGTTTTCTCTTAAGTACAATTTCACTGTAACTTATCGTTTTGGGTTAGGGCCATCTTGGTCATGCTTGACTCAGTCGCGCCTTACTTGTACTGTGCATCCTTCTGCGTACTGCTCTCATTACTTAGAGCATTATTCTGCACTCTACTTTACACCTTGTTTAAGCATTGTGACTCCATTTGGGGGCATTTTTTACCATCATGACCATCCTGGCCATGCTCAACATGATGCTTGAGCATTTTCTTCTTGTCAAGGCATATCAGTGTATTTGGTGAACACTACTTTTCACAGTACTGAGCATGAACATCTTCTTGTGTACTGCATCAGTGATTGATTGTCACAATTTTTAATCTATCATGAATCACGATATGGGCAGGCATTTGAGTACTTTTGTTGTCTTACAGTCATGACTGAGTTTCATGAATGAATTCTGTGCACTATCCTCATTACCTGGTTGCAAATAGTCATCATGAGCACCCCTTTGTATTTCTCATCAAAGTTTATGAGTTCAGGTGTTATTGGGCATGAACACCACACTGTGTTTGGTCCTCTCGCACTTTGTCCGTGATGCATATTTCATTTCCTGCCATATGAGCAGTGATCGATAGTTACAACAAAATATGTTTGTCATAAACATTTGGCCACAACTTTGTGAATTCTGTGAGCTCGGACATATTTTGGTGTTTCTCGTCATCACAAAAAAAAAAAACACTGTAAAACATGTTTTGAGTTTTTGTAACTGTTGCTTGATTTGTTATTATTCATTTTTTGGGTTGCATGCTTATATTCTTGTGCTTCTTGTGTAGCCAATCCTCCTGGCAGGATGAACACTCGAAGCTTAAATAGGGCTTTAACTCTTTGGAATGAGGCGAATCAGATGATCAACCAAACTTCAGAAAAGGCTACCATCATCCCTGATAACGCTATCAAGAAGGTCCCTTTAGCAACTAAGGAAGGAATAAAATGGAGTTCTACCCTTGTTATGGGAGAGGAACCAAACAAACACCCAGTTTTTATGGTTGCCTCTTACTCGGGGCAGGTTATCAAACCTCTTGGCTAGTGCACCTGTGGAGGCTTTGTCATAGCGCAAGTCAGGATGCCCTTCCCTGATCATGTCAAAAGGCTCAACCATCATAGTTCTAAAATCTGTACTATGGACACATGACATGATCTTCTCAGGGCCACTTATCAACTCTTTGGCATGGCTTCTCTTTTTTGAGCTGGCTATGTTTCCCTCTTGTGAAGAAAGCACCCCATAGATCCCTTGCATGGGCTTATTGAAGGAAAAAATGGAAGTGACAGATCGAAGGGCTAGGGAGATCTTGGAGATAGAAGACCTGGCTTCTATTGAGAATAATCCTTTTATTATGCCTTTACTTAGATTATTATTTGGACCCCCATCTATAATGGACTTTGCCGAGGTGATTCTGAAAGAGCTCAGAACTGATTTGCTATTGCAACATTTTGTTCATTCAGATTTTGAGCCCTTGCCCTTGGACAAGCCTTCGACCTTTAAGCAAATTGAATATCTCGAAAACAAGAGTGACATGGCGATTCTTTGATGCAATATCCAGAAAATACTTATCATGGCACGTAAAGCAAAGGAAGACCCATCCTCGCATCTGTTAGATCATGGGGAATATCCTCCTTTGGTCCGGAATATTGCCTATCTCAGCGTGGCAGTTCTGAAGGATATGATAAAGAAGGTGCAACAAGACTTCTATGGGCTCAATCATTGGAAGAAATACTCCTTGACATACCCACCTTTAATGTCTCTGTATTTTTGTTGCAAATATTCCTATCCCTAGTTTCAGACAGTGAGAATGTAACTTGTATATTCTTTTTTAATATGAAATGAATGTTTTCTCCTTTTCATCTTTGCCTTGTATGCTTCCTTTTTATTCTGTAGTTTTCTCTTCTCTTCTTTCTCTCGACTAACCCTTGCTGATTCTGAAAGAGGTAAGAGATGAGCCAGGAGGTTTGCTTGGCTTGATCTCCGGCATATTTGACTTGAATGCCCTGTTGGGTTTTCATCCAAGTCCTTGGGGTGTGTGCCATTTCTAGTTTTCACAAGAACCTCATATCTTCTTTTTTTAAGCTGGCTATGTTTCCCTCTGTTGTGAAGAACTTGATGAAGAACCTCATAGATCCCTTGCATGGGCTTATGGAAGGAAAAAATGGAAGTGACAGATTGAAGGGCTAGGGAGATCTTGGAGACAGAAGACCTAGCTTCTATTGAGAATAATCCTTTTATTAGGCCTTTACTTAGATTATTATTTGGACCCCCATCTATAATGGACTTTGCCGAGGTGATTCTGCAAGATCTCAGAACTGATTTGCTATTGCAACATTTTGTTCATTCAGATTTTGAGCCCTCTCCCTTGGACAAGCCTTCGACCTTTAAACAAATTGAATATCTCGAAAACGAGAGTGACATGGCAATTCTTTGATGCAATATCCAGAAAATACAAGGTTTGCTTATCATGGCACGTAAAGCAAAGGAAGCCCCATCTTTGCATCTTATCATGGCACGTAAAGCAAAGGAAGACCCATCCTTGCATCTGTTAGATCATGGGGAATATCCTCCTTTGGTCCGGAATATTGCCCATCTCAGGGTGACAGTTCTGACGGATATGATAAAGAAGGTGCAACAAGACTTCTACAGGCTCAATCATTGGAAGAATTGACTCCTTGACATTCCCACCTTTAATGTCTCTGTATTTTTGTTGCAAATATTCTTATCCCAAGTTTCAGACAGTGAGAATGTAACTTGTATATTCTTTTTTAATATGAAATGATTGTTTTCTCCTTTCATCTTTGCCTCGTATGCTTCCTTTTTATTTTGTAGTTTGCTCCTCTTCTTTCTCTTGACTCCTTGCTGACTCTGAAAGAGGTAAGAGATGAGCCAGGAGGTTTGCTTGGCTTGATCTCCTGCATATTTGACTTGAATGCCCTGTCGGGTTTTCATCCAAGTCCTTCGGGTGTGTGCCATTTCTAGTTTTCACAAGAACCTCATATCGTTTTTTTTGTGGCTCTTTTACCCATGTTTTTTTGCACCATGTCAGCCATTGTCATATTTTTAGTCACGATGCCCTTGCGGTTTTCATCATGCCCATTTTCTTTTTATTTTTTACATAATTTATTGGCAATAGTTGATGTTACTATTACACCCGTCATTTCTTTCTCTTTTTTTTTTCTTTGACTTTCACCCATGATGCCCTTGCGGGTTTTCGTCGTGTTCGTCTTTTCGAGGAAGCAGTTTTAAGGTCAAGCCACCGTGACTGTGGGGAGGCGTGTTTAAAGTTATGTCATTGTGATTGTTGATTTGGTGTATTTTAAAGTCATCCACCAAGACCTAATGGAGGCAGTTTTAGGGTCATGCTTTCAAGACCATATAATCGGTGTGTTTTAAGGTCATCTACCAAGATCGAGAGAAGGCAGTTTTAGGGTCGTGCTTTCGAGAATGTAGAGTTGGTGTGCTTTAAGGTCATCCACCAAGACCAAGTGAAGGTTGTTTTAGGGTCATGCCTTCGAGACCGTCGAGTCGGTGTGTTTTAAGGTCATCCACCAAGACCTAGTGAAGGCAGTTTTAGGGTTGTGCCTTTCGAGACCGTAGAGTTGGTGTGTGTTAAGGTCATCCACAAAGACCAAGTGAAGGCAGTTTTAGGGTTGTGCCTTTGAGACTGTTGAGTCGGTGTGTTTTAAGGCCATCCACCAAGCCTGTGCATAGGCAGTTTTAGGGTCATGCCTTCGAGACCATAGAGTTGGTGTGTTTTAAGGTCATCCACCAAGACCGAGTGAATACAGTTTTAGTGTTGTGCCTTCGAGATTGTATGTGATGCAATTTAACGTCATGCCACTAGGATGTGTGCTATAGTTTAGGGTCGTATAGCTTGGACCATTGCCATGCAGTTTAAGGTCGTGTGGCTTGGACCGTGTCTATGAGTAATACTCCTTCAAGTATCTCCCATTGATTGGGGGCATAGCTTCTTCACCTTCAGCATTAAACAGTATATAGGCTACATTAGGAAAAGCCTTTTTCACCATGAATGGGCCCTCCCATTTTGGCTCGAACTTCCACTTGGTTTGACCATGCGTGATGATTGGTCTTCTTACTGCCGGGACCAACTCTCCCTTCCCGTTCTTTAGTTGTCATTCAATAATGAAGGGTTATTTTGGGAGAAGGTAATTGAATCTCTAAAGGCAATCCGACCTCACCCCCATATACCAAAGAGTAAGGTGTCAACTAAGTTGGACCTCGAGCTGTTATACGATAGGCCTATAGGATTTCAGAAAAGCCTTTCATGCTAATCCATTTTTGTGTTAGAGACAGACTTTCTCAAAGCATCACAAAGGGTCTTACTGAAAGCTTTGGTCAGGCCATTATCTCTTGGATGGTACATGGTCGCGTATTTCCATTGAACCCGAATTGGCTGACCAGACAGTCAATGTGATGACTTCGAAACTGTGGACCATTGTATGAAGTGATTCGGTCAGGTACACCGAATCTATATATGATATGTTGGCATACAAAGTTGGCCATTATAAGTCTCGTGACCTTTTAGAGAGGGATGACTTCTACCCATTTGGAGAAGTAGTTTGCGGCAGCAAGTACGAAGACATGCCCCAAAGAAACCAACGGTTCAATAGGACCTATAATGTCCATGCCCCACTGAGAAAAAGGTCAGGAAGCCATTGTTGGGTGAAGGGGTTCAAGAGCTTGATGAATGAAGCTTGAATGGATCTGACACACCGGACAAATCCTTGCGAACATGAGGGAATCAATGCTCATAGTAGGCTAGTATTAACTTATTCTGACAGTTATGCCGTACAGTTTATGGCCAAATTTATGCATTCCACAAACTCTAGCATGAACATCTTTGAGCACATGGTTTACATCTTTCTGATCAATGCACATAAGCAGCATACTGTTGTAAGAGATTCGGAACAAGGTGCCATCACGACACATGTATCGAGTGGCTGATCTCCTTATCTTTCTATGTTCAGTAGGGGCCGTCAGGAAGTCGATTATGCTGCAGGTAGTCCTCTATAGGGGCACGCCAGTTTGTTATTGGCTCTACTTCTACACATAAAGGTTCTTGAAATTCCGAAACTCCTCTTCTTCCTCTTTCTCTTCCTCGTCAATTACGGGAGATTCTTGAGATTTGTTCAAGGCTTACATGGCCTTTCTTGCTGCAATTAGTGCCCTGAATGGGTAAGGGGGACATTCTTTAAATTGCATTTCATCTTCATTATCATGTTTTTTGATAAACTCAACACATCTCGACTTAGCTACCCATACTGGTGTGGGCTCCTTCATTGGGATTTGAATTGTTGCCCCTAATTTGGCAAGCACGTCAGCTTGTGAATTAAGCCTTCGCGATACGTGCTCAAGAGCAACTTCTTTAAATTCTGACATCAAGGATTTAGCGGTTTTGAAGTAAGGCATGAGGTTATCTTTCCTTACGTCATACACCCCTTTGAGTTGCCTGATGACGAGCTTTAAATCTCCATAAATGGTCAAGTATTTCAAGTTCATATGAGAAGAAATCTCTAAACCTATGATAAGCGCTTGATATTCTGCTTGATTTTTCGACTCTATCTCTAGGAGAGAGAATGATAATGGGAGAAGGCCATCCTAAGGGGTGAAGAATACCACTTTAGCACGACCACATCTTTCAGACTAAAATTCCCCATCAAAATGCATCTTCCAATCATATGAAACTTCAACATGAAATACTTCTTCTTCCGGTAAGTCATCCAATAAAGGAGAATCAGCTAGGAGAGGATGTGCAGCCAAGGAATCTACGAGGGCTTGACCTTTGATAGCTTTTTGAGGCACATATGTAATGTCAAACTCCATGAGTAATGACCATTTCGCAAGTCGCCTCGACAAATAAGGGCACGGCAGGAGAAATTTAATGGGGTTAGCATAAGAGATGAGGTGAACCGGATGTGCAAGCAAATAGTGTCTGAGCTTCTGTATTGCAAATATCAAGGTCAAACACATCTTCTCTATAGGATTATAGTTTTCCTTAGCCCCTTGCATCCTTCGACTTAGAGAGTATAGAGCTGTCTCCTTTCCTTTATCATTATTTTGGGCCAGCAAGGCACCGAGTGACTCATCTAGTGCAGTCACATATAAGATTAGGGGCATCCCTGGAATTGGTGCAAAAAGAACATGGGGTTTCAACAGGTAGTTCTTGATTTCTTCAAAATCTGTTTCACATGTTTCGTCCCACTCGAAAGGCATGTCTTTCTTCAGTAGACGGGAGAAGGTTTGACACCATCCTGAAAGGTTTGAGATGAATCTCCGGATGTAGGAAGGCTTTCCTTGGAGGGATCTGAGCTTTCACAGATTTCTTAGAGATGGCATCTCTTGAATAGCTTTAATTTTGGCAGGTTTGATCTCCAAACCTCAATACCTGACAATAAATCCCAAGAACTTCCCTCATCACACACCAAAGGCACACTTCAAGGTGTTCATCTTGAGTTGATGAAGACAAAGTCTTTCAAAAATATTTTTCAGATTCCATATATGACTGTCTCTTTCATTGGACTTTACTATGAGATCATATACGTAGCATTCCACTTCTTCATGTAACATATCTTCGAAGACAGTGGTCATAGCCCTTTGATAGGTGGCTCCGACATTTTTAAGACCGAAAGGCATCACCGTATAACAGAAAACCCTTTTAGGAGTTAGGAAGACAATAGACTCTTCATATTATGATACCATCCTTACCTGGTTATACCCTGAATAACCATCCATAAAGGAAAAGGCCTGGAAATTGGTTGTCAAGTCAATTAGCAATTCAGTGAAGGGAAGTGAGAAGTCATCCTCAGCACAAGCCCCATTTAAGTCGTGGAAGTCAATACAAACTCTGATTTGTCCATTCTTCTTCTTAATTGGCACCACATTAGGCAGCCACATTGGGTATTTGATTTCTCCTATGAAATTTGATGTCTTGAGCTTTTTAACCTGTACTTCAATCTGGATTTCCAAATCAGCTCGAAATCTCCTTGATTTTTGCTTCACAGGCTTAAAGGATGGGCCAATCCTAACTTGTGAACTACGACCTAAGGGTCAAGGCTAGGCATCTCTTGATAATGCTAAGCAAAGACATCTAGATTGGCTCGCAAGAACTCGATATATTCCTTCTTTTCTTCAGGAGGCATAATGGCTGAGATAAAAGTGAGTCTTGGGTCAACGTCATCACCCAAGTTCACCTCTTCTAAATCGCCAGCCTTGGCTTTACCACCATCTTCTAATACTTCAGAGGCCTCTTCTGTTTCTCCTTCATCAAGGGGCATGAAATCAAGAGTTTCATCATCCAATTTGAATACTTTGACTTCGTGCTTTATGGGCAAGGATATATCTTTCATCTCTCACATCTCTGAACCCTCAGGTTCTTGAGATGTCTGGATGATTTCTGCTTCTTCTTGAGACTCACGGGGAGTGACTTCTTTAGGAATGGGTTCAAGGGGGATAGTGTCAGTTCTTGCAATATCGTTACATGAGAGCTTTGATCAGTGAAGAATGGCCATTGAGGTAAACTAGCATGCCCCGGCTAGCCAATACACTGCTTTTGGGTATGTTGAGACCATGCGTTCTCGATAACTACAAAAGGAGCTAGCATCCCCTTACCATTATTCAACCCCTGATTCTTTGATCGTTCATGGTCCATTTTCTTCATAGTCTGATGAGCTTTATAACTATATAAATCCCATTTTGGCATTATTGAAGCATCCATGGCTGGCTGGGCCATTTTCCTATAATTTCGACTTAACAGAGAAAATCTTGCACTTTTTCTTTCAATTCAGCAATAACAGCTTGTCTTTGAATTTCATATTGCTGCTCGGGAGTTCCGATGAAGTTATGAAAAGGGGAAGAAGAGGGACTTGTTGTCGCCTTTGATGGATAACCCGAGTTTCTATGACAGGGGTTGGAAAGTGCAAAATGTTTTGGGAATTATGCTTGTAGCTGGATTGGTTTGTGAGGTAAGCATTATCTTCCTCCCTCTTGGGGATATGGATATATAAAACCTTGGGGATTTGCAACAATCTGAGAGAATCTTGTTGACAAGAAGGTGGAGAAGTGAGGTAAGCATTACCTTTCTCCCTTTGGGGACTGAGATATGTAAAACCTCAGAGATTTTCAAGAGTTTGAGAGAATATTGATGATAAGAAGGTGGAGGAGCGAGGGAAGCATTATCTTTCTCCCTTTCGGGGACTGGGATATGCAAAACCTTAGGGATTTTCAAGACTTTGAGAGAATCTTACTGATAAGAAGGTTGATAAGTGAGGTAAGACTTGTCTTTTTCAATGTGCAATATTTTGGGTATTTGCAATACCTTATGCTGGTTTGGTGCATGACTGGTTTGGGGGGTAAGGTAAGCGTCATTCTCTTCTCTCAGAGAGATTGTAATGTGCAAGACCTTTTGACCAGCTTTTTGGTCTATCTCGACTTGTCGTGCAGTCTTAGCTTCCAAGAAGGGAATAAGGAAATGCAACACCTTCATGTCACCGTGAGCATAACTGACTGTAAGTGCTAATGGGCTTGAATAAGCCATTCCCTTCTTAACTCGTTCGAGCTGAGCTACCACTAGGATGGATTCTCTTGAATGTGAGGTAGAGGATGAAGCTTCTTCGTTACAGCTTGAGGATATCATTTCTATTGGGGAAGCAGGAAGATTCCCATCAATGGTGGTTAAGGGAATCACTTCAACATCTTCACGAGAGGTTTGGGCTGCCTCCCTCAAATTTGGATTGTAAGAGCTCTCATAGGCAACATTAGCTCTTGAGAGTGTACTGGGTCTATGAAGTAATATTTCGCATTAGCATAATGTGACTCAGCAATGGGAAATGGTCTTTTATCAGCATAGACTATGTGTTGCCTTCCATCCAGGCTATATTTGAAGCACCGATGGAGTGTAGATGAAACTACCCCATGGTCATCTAGCCAGGTACGACCCAGAAGAATGTTATAAGAAGTATATGTATCAATGACATGAAACAAAGTAGAAGCATTCAAATCCTTGATTTTGACCTTGAGGCAGATAACAATAGTCGATTTCTCCCTCATGATTGAATCCTTGAACCATCAGGTTTGTAGACTCGAGCTGCTCATCACCTTTCCCAATTCATGTGAGAATCTTCTTAGGCATGAGATTCACTGTTGATCCCCCATCTAGCATGATCTGACTAATTTGACAGGCATGTTGTCCACCAAAGGGGTCGGTTATGAAACCTCTTACCAAGCTGAAGGACATCATAAAAAAATGTAATAGCGATTCAACGGTTAAGGATTGCAGGGTCTACCTCAACATGTTCAATTTCGGTCTCATACACTTCAGGTCGGAAGGAAGCTTCCCGAGAGCCATACGAAAGTCTTGTGACAACATGAGAGCGTCATAGATACTCAAGAGAGCGGAAGTCTCCTCAAGTTCCCAACCACATCATACTTGACTTTGTCAACTTCTGGAAGGATGGCTCCTTAGTTCGGTAGTGGTTTTAGAGGGACAGATGGTGATGCAGTGGATTTTGGGAGAGAAGGGTTTGCAACGGCCGCCAAAGAAGGGTTAGTCGTAGTTGTGGGAGAAGGAAGAGAAGGCTGGTTGAGTTGTACAGCTAAAGTGGGTGTTGGTACAGCTAAAGTTTGGGATTTTTAGAAGAAGAGGATGAGGGGTTTGAATAAGGGACCAGTGGTGGTCCTGGGTATTTCAGAAGAGGGGGTGGCTCTTGAATAGGTACAGGTGGATTTGGGTAAGGAACTAATGGTGGCCCAGGATACTTTAGGAGCTCAGGTTGAGTTGGCCTTTAGATTGGCCTGAGTCTCCTTCCTGACCTCAGTCTTGTGTGATCAACTGGAGCTACTGTGCTTCCTTTGTGAAACACCAGCATGTGGCATGCTTCGTAGCTTGAAAAACTTCCTCCCTTTGAGTTCTTCCATAAATCCACCAAGTCAGGCTCTACTGGCCATTGAGGTTTCTTCTCAAGCTTTGGCTCAGAAGCTGATTGAACACCTCTTCTAGAGTAGGACAAGGCCTATCCTTTTTGGCAGTGAAGGCCATAACATCTCCAACATTTAAGAATCCATCTTTTTGAGCGACCATCTTCCTCATCTGTTTGCTATATCATTTACTGGTATTACAAAGTTTTAACTCTTCATTACGAGCCTCAAAATCTGGGCACTCCATGGTGAGTTTAGAGAGGGGTTGTGAGAGAAAAGAACGGTTTGAAGAATCGGGCATAACAGAAAGGACAACGCTTTTAGGGTTATCACTTAAATTGGATCGAACCAGGTAGATTTTGGGGTCATCACCTGAATTGGACCTAAAGAGGATTTTAACATCTTCACTCTCATTGCATGTAATCGAGGATCTTTTAACATCGTAACCCCTGTTGGACGATTGCAGGGAATCTTAAGGTCTTTTCCCAGCATGGACCGTTTAAGGGTGCTTTTAATGTCCTCACCTATATTGGACGGGTTTTTAATTTCTTTCAAAGTTATGTATTGACCTCCCTCAGCAAAGGGAATTTTCCTTCGGAAGAAGTCATACAAAGTCGGAATATGGGGAAGAAATATTTCTTCAATTGGCAATTGAGGAAGTTTTTCCTTGTGGTGTTGAGCTTTCAAAGACCGTTTCTTCTTCTTTTTATTGACAGATACGACCTTTCTGATTTGTGGCATGGGTGTCATGTTTTCTTGGCCAATAGCCTCCCTCTTGAGGCTTTTCATCTTGACATGACTATGGTGCTCTTGCCATGACTCAGATATTTTGATAGGAGCTTGGGGGATAGGGGCTTCCGGGGTTTCATGACTAAGAGTCAGAACGTGCTCAATTATCTTGTGCAACAAGGCTTAGATTTCTTGAGTGACCTTTTGATGCAAAGGTGGTGCGTTATATATCACCACTTCACCATTCCTTATGAGTGCATCCAGGGTGGTTCGGAACCCCCGACAACAGAAGAAATCATGCCCCTTCATCAGGTGAAACTGACACGACAAGTTTTGATGTTTTTTTTAAAGGTGCTTCAGCTTCTTAGGTCAGCATGGTGTGATCATCTCTTGTTGTACCAACACTTTGAAGATAGCAGGGAACATGTCAAGGGATAGCTTATCCGTGAATATGTTGCAAGGCTGTTACTCTTGAGCTGTAATCATGTGTGATGCCTCCATCATCTCACTTGTCGTTTGGGACTCATGCAATTGAACTTTTTCTTTTTCCTTCTAATTGTAAGAAGTAGAAGGTGCTTTGGTGGCACTTTCAAGGATTACTGGTTTAGGTGTATCGCGAGTTCGTTCTTGTATATTGACAATGATTCATCCTTTAGCTATGAACTCTTGTATGAATGTCTTCAAACTCGCACACTGAGATATCTCATGGCCCCACACTTGGTGGAATGGGCACCAAATATTTTCAATTCCCTAATCCATATGCTTGGTTTGTCTTGTAGAAAGTGGAGTAATCAGCCCTGGTACTGCCAGCTTGACAATAAGGTTTAGAAGAAGATCGGATGGTACTTCTTCAGGTTGCAAAGCCTGTACTTGCTCTTCTTTGACAATGACTACATGAGAAGTCTCGGTACTCTTAAAATATTTTATGAGACTTTCTAAATTAATCTGTCCGTTTTGAATCAAGGCTTCAATTTGATCTTTAAGCTGGAAACAGTCCTACACAAGATGGCCTAGCTTCCGATGGTAAGAACAAGAGTTCCCATGATTGGTGAGTCCCGCATGATCTGGTCTCTTCAGTTTAGGAAGGACTACCATGCCTTGCTCCACCGACATTTTTAAGAGGGTTGGTACCCAATCTTTATTAAAACTATACTGTTGGTTCAACCTTCACTCAAATTAGTCAGATCAGTACATGTTTTGTGGTGGAGGTATCTTATCATAACCCTAGGGTTGGAATTGCCGTTGTTGCAGTTCCCCTAGACCCTTGAATGACACTATTCCCCAAGAAGTGTCTAATGTCTTGTGAGGAGTGACATTAGTTAGGAGTTTAGAGAGATTGGGTGTGGCTATAACTGCTGCAATGACTATTATTCTTTGTTGACCAGCATGAGGGTTAGGCCTGTTGTTGGTGAAGTTCTGATTATGACCTCCCCTAAAGGTCTAAGTTTGGGTTCCACCATGGCGTTTTAGCAGACTCTCAATTGTCACGGCCTTTGAATCATATCTGAAAAAGTGGTGGGATTAGAAGTTTCGACATGAAGGGAGATTTCCTTCTTCATGTTTCTGATACATGTTTGTACCGCGTCAATCTCAGGCGTAGGATTACTTCGATATACTGCGAGATCCCTCCATCTCTGAATGTATTCATTTATTGGTTCATTAGCTCCTTGAGGCACAGTAAGAAGTTCTATAGCCTGAACTTCTCGTTCTATTTCATAAAAGAGTTTGTAGAACGAATGTTTCATTTCTTCCTAGGAGTGAATAGAGCTTGGAGGTAAACAAGCATACCACTTGAAGGCAGGCTCGGTTAGAGTTTCCACAAACTGTCGAAGAAGCAGTCTGGGATCGGAAGTTGACTCTTGACATGCTGACACGAAGTGTGCCATATGTTTCTGAGGTGAGCCGGTGCTGTCAAAGACAAGCAATCTTCCTATTTGATAACCCAGGGGAAAATTCACTTGATCAATGAAACGTGGATAAGGATTTTTACAATGAGTATTTTCTTGGGGTTACAAAATTTGTAAGCCTTGGATACTTTTATTGATCATGTTTTGAATGTCTTCCTGGGTAACCACCGGGGGAATAACTTGAGAGACCATATTGGTTTGGTCATTAGGAAAGATCGAGATAATCAGAAGTTTTGAAGCTTGAGGTATGGAGGGAGGCAGAGGTTTCCTCTCTTCCTCTTCAAACTAGAGATCGAGGGGAGAATTGCTTCCTAGTGCGAGGATACCCCAATTGGTCGGGCATTCTCTTACCCTTTAAGCTTGTCTAGTATATTGTTTAGGATTTCATCAAAATGTGTCATTGGATCTTCAGGATCATTACCGTCTTGGCAGACCATCATTACATCTGCTTGTTCCTTTAGATTGAGTGGTTCAGAGATGGAGGTGATCTTGGTCCTTTTTATGCCCCAATTCGACAATCCAAGTAGTAAGCTCTCAGGCTGCCATCTGGAATTGCCTTAGTGTTTGGCTCTTGACGGCCTTGGGGTTGTAGTTCTGGCAAACATGGCACGTGACAGCCTTGGGGCAATGACTCGACCTTGATGGGCTCATGACGGCCGCCATATCTCCCTCGGTTGCTCGTGACAGCCTTAGGGCAACAATTCAGATGAACCAGGTTCATCTTCTTGCACCTATACAACGAAGCATTGAGCGATGCTGCTCACTTTAGATTCCACTGCAGTTCGCAATGGGTAGAACAATTTTTTCTTTAGCAAGTCTTTTGAAGTTGAAGACTCTGCTTTCTTTTTACTGAATGGAACTTTCGTTCATTTCTTTTGCTTGATTCACAGACTCCAGTAGATTTTCTCTCAGAACCGGATTTGGTCATGAAATCCCGATTGATTGGATTGTCTCAAAGAGACGTGAGCAAAGTCAATCAATTCGAGCAGCGTATGGTGCCCTAGGAGAAGGGAGTTCGGAGTCAACCTTGGAAGCTTCACTTTGTCTGAAGAAGGGAGGGGTTGTTTGTCAGCTTTGGGGCTGTCATTTTTCCTTGAGTCCAGCGTCGAGGGCTAGCACGTGTGTATGAAGAAGAAGGAGTGGACAAAAATGTACTCGAAGGGAGTTTCTTTGAGTACCATGTCATCATGGGTTTCAGGGTGGACGAGGGTGTGTACAACTGGCCCTTTCCCTTAAACCCAACAACATTGGATTTGCACGTGTGTGCGCAATCCATAGAAAGTGTTTAGCGTGGTTTGGGGACCAACCCCTAGTGAAGTGAAAGGTTTAGCAGTTGGAATGTCAACCTTTACAGTTTGAGTAGCCTTAGGGCCGTTTGCATGCATGGGCATATTTATGTGTGACCTACGGTTGATTCGTGGGTCGTGTACTCATTGGGATGCAGTATTCAGACTGCCCCAAGCTGAGTGACCATTATGTAATGCATGAGTGACTTGAGAACCACTCTTCGTGGGTCCAGGTCCCAAAATACTCGAAGTATGTGAAGTGATGGGGTTGAGATTTTTCTTGCCCTGATTTGTCACAGTAATGTTGAACCATTCACCATGATGTGTGTAAGTGTATTTTGAGTGGCTTTGGAACCACTCTATTTAAATGGTCCAGTGGTGGAACTGCTGGCATGATGTGTGTGGGGTGACATACCCATGCTAGTAGTGCCTGTGTAGAGTGAAGGTGGAATAACTTTGCAGTTATCCACAAAGATGGTTGTTTTAGAGGGACCGACCATATGAAGAGAGGGAGTGGTGTTAAAACCACTCTAAAGCTTAAGACTGGTAGAGTGTCTACCAATAACAGATTGAGCATTAAAGGTGGTGGTTTTAGGACCACTCATGCAATTGACATCAATGGAATTGCCTTTGATGCCAGTAGAGGGGTAACAAGGGGTTTGAATAGCCTTTCCCGAGCTTCCTTTAGCCTGGGCTAGGGTGATAGGGTCAGAGAGACCACTCAAGAAATATATGGGAGTAGTGGATTGAAGAACCTTACTTCTCATGGGTGAATTTGCGAATGTGGGGATGTTGAAATCCCAAATTCGGATAAGAGAGAAGAAATTGAACTCCATAGAAGTTTTAAAGAAAGAAGGAGATTAAATGTTTGTTTGAGAGCTGACCGGACCAACTATAGGGTGGCTTTTCCCCAGTGGAGTCGCCAGTTGGTCGGGGCTTGGGTCAGATTGGATCGGACCCCCTCTCGAACAACCGCGTGACTGTGAGTGTATTACTTGCGCAGCTCATGCATCACTCTTGCGGATAAGTGTGTCCAACTTGTGAGAGGATTTTTAAGAAAACGGTAAAAAAGATGGAAAAGTGCACCTACCTCACTGTAGTTCAGTTTGTGGGATAAGTCCGAGCGGATGGCTTCTTAGATCAATTCACGAAAGCCCTCCGACTGTCAAGCAACTCGGTTTGGACATGGCCCCCTCTCGAACTTTCAACACCTCATCTCGTCTTCTTGCTTTGATAAACTACCGATGAATTTCTTGAAAAGTATGATCCTCTTGAATGTACCTCATAACAAATGAGTGGCTCTGAATGGTTTAAAAATAGAGATGAAAGTCTCTCATTGCCTGTACATTGTATGACCCAGAGGTTAGAGTAGTGAGAGGGCTAGAATTCTAAGAAAGTTAACTCAGGATGACTACAACTCAAGTGAATGGGTGAAAGAGAAGCAATATCTTTTACGACCTGAATTCACTGTACGAGAAGGTAGTTAGAGCAACGATCCTATAATTAGGGCCCTAAGATACTATCTCAGAATGTCTTCTAGTCAAGTGTTTTAAGCAATGAGGGAAACAATCAGTAGAAAATATTAGATAAGAAGATGATGATATGGGAAGGTTACGAGTTACTTAGAAACTATGGATAGTGTAACCACTAGTAGAGATGACACAAGATTAAGCATGAGTAGGCATAGATGTGTAGGTGCAGGAATGAAGAGATAGAGGTGAAAGGTAGTGAAAGAGTGATGGCGACAGAGGTGTGCAGGATTAGGTGCGGGTGGAGGTGTGCATAACATTAAACGAGAGTAGAGGTGCGTGTGGTAAAGTGAGGGTAGAGGTGCACCAAGCTAAGCTTAGGCAGAAGTACGCTGAGTATAGTGCGGGCAGGAATGCATAGAGTAGAGTGCGGTGAAGAGTGTGCAGAGTAGATCGTGGGCAGGAGTGCACAGAGTAGAGTATGGACAAAAGTACACTGAATAGAGCGCGGCAGGAGAGCGTAGAGTATAGAGCGGGCAAGAGAGTGCAGATTAGAGTGCAGATTGGAGTGTGTAGAGTAGAGCATGGGCAGGAGTGTGCAGAGTATAGCATGGGCAAGCGTGCACAGAGTATAGCACGAGTAGGAGTGCACAGAGTATAGCGCGGGAAGGAGTGCACACAGTAGAACGTGGGCAAGAGTGCGTCGAGTAGAGCACAGGCGGGAGTGCACAGAGTAGAGCGCATATAAGAGAAGAATAAAATGAGAGAAGTAAAGAACGAAGCCGGACCTGCCCTAGGCGTGAGTTGGTGATTGCAAATGAGAAAGAGTAAGAGAAGAAGAAGAGCATGAATGAAGGAGAAGAAGGGGAGTACACGAGCTCGCCCTTAGCTCGTACAGGGCAGAGAGAGAGAGGAAGAACGAGAGAGAAGGAAAGAGGAGAAAGAAAAGAAAGAGAAGATAGAGAGAGCAAAGAGAGATAGAGAGGAGAGAGATTGGACTTAAGGTGTGTGTGTACCTAAGTACACCTCCTTGAATCTCCTTGAATGCACGTGAGAGAGAGAGGTTTAGAGTTTAGGTGTGGTGTATGGTGTATGAGAGAGGGTATGATGTATGATAGTCTAGGGTTTGTGGAGTAGGGAATGGGCTATGTTGTATGGTCGTCTAGGGGTATTTCTCTCTCTATCAAATGTTTCTCTCTCCTCTCCTTTAAGTCTCAAACTTATGAGCAAAGCAAAGAGAATAAGCTAAAATTCACTACAAATGCTCAAATATTAGAAATGAATGGCCAAAAATTTAAAGACCTTCTAGAGTTCAAAGACCCTATTACAAGTGACTTGCATTTCCTAATATAAAGCAACAACTAAAAACAGGTGGAATGCTCAAAAGTACACAAGATTGTTAAAAAATACACATTTGCTGAATTAAAATAATCATCCCATTTTGGACCAAATGATCAAAATACCCCTAAGTACTTTTCAGCAAATGAAAAAACCATCCCTCCATGAGGGACCTCATGCCATTGCTAGTCTTTGGGAGATTTTTCAGACACCTATGATGGTAATTCGGGCGATCAATCACTGTAGAATTGATGCTTGAATCTTTGTGAATGATTTGATACCATTTGATCATCTTGGAATGTATTTTTTAGGAAGAACCTAAAACTCGGCCAAGTCCATAAACTTTGCAATTCTTCATCCATCAATATAGGTTGATTTGTGAGGTTCCAAGTCTTCATTTTTATCAGAAATTGAAGAGGAAATTGTCAAAAATTATTTGCAGTAAAATTTGTCCATTTTAGTCTAGATTTAAGCACATTCAAAATTTGGGAGGTCGTCGAAAAATGGGATTCCAACGACCATAAAAGTATGCCTTTCTTTGACCTTAAAATTCAAGTCATCCGACTTCAGATTACGCATAAAACATATAACAAACTGTAGCTCTTCGAATCATAGTCGCAACGGATCTGTATTTGCGATGATCTGGCATCGGGATCTTGAGCTATGGCCTTCCAAAGATTTGGACGTTCTCTTGTATAAATTCTGAATTTTCATGTTTCTGAGTGCATCTTCTCTCTAGAAATTCTTTCATTTCAGGTGACGTCAAGATGCGTACGTTATAGCAAAATGATCGGGTCGTCAAGATCTACCTCTTGTCAAAATTTGAGCTTAATCGGACATAAAATGAGAAAGATATGATTATTTGAAAATCATCCCAAAATGAGAAGACATAGTTTCCATAAAGGGAAACTGGTTCACCGAGGCTACACCGCAATAGTGTAAAACCCACCCTTTTATGGTAAGTTAGTCTCAGAATCATCTCAGAGGGCTCGATTGAGCCAAAATTTGGTACCTGGGGATTTTTCAATGTTCCGGATCTAATGGTACGGGTCTAGTACTGTTTTGAGACATATAAAATAGGGTATCCCAAACTATCCTATCATGCAATTTAAAGTCATTATAACACTTCTTTAGGGGTCACCCAGTTTTAGGCTTATTGCTACAATGTTCCCGTGGTTTGGCTAGGTTATTACTGGATCTCTCCTTATTGGCCTCAAGGATACAAGTACATAAAAAATGACATAGAACAACTTCATAGGGAACCATGGCACTTTCGCGGCATGAGGAAGCCATTTTGGTGAGGCTACTAATAGAGAGAGTGTGGTTCATCCCATCCACCACTGAGAGGTGGTATTCCTCGAATGAGTGTGACGAGCTCTCATTAGAGTTAGGGGTAATTGATCGGAGGAAGGTAATGTGAGCCACATCATCAGCCTCGACCAGAGAAGAATCTAGTTCATCAATTCTCTAGGATTCTAGGATGAATCTAGGTAAGGGGGTAGAGGGGATGAAAGGGGGTGAAGTCTCTTCCTTGTTCATGATATTTATCTTGACAATGAGCTTTTCAGCCCTTTGAAGCAGTTTAACAATATTGACAAGCTCTTTGATTTCGGTTTGGGGATCCGGGAGGTCGATGAAGATTGTGGGTTGGGTCATTCTCTTGAAACATAGTAGTGAAACCACTCCTCTTGGTTCGGAACTTGCACCATCCAGAAGATACTTTACTTAAGGGAGCATATGATGACCTCTTTAAAGGGGGCCACATTGCTTTTTTTTGCATGCTCTATAACTTTCTCGAGATCACTTTTTGCCTTTTTTGAGAATTGAGAGCTACCCTTACACAATAGACTTCTCATGAATTTAGGAAGGGAATATTTTGGTTTCTTTATCATGGATGAATCAGGACTAACTGGCCTAGTATAGCCCTTGTCCTAGATTCAAGCCTTTGCCCCGTTCATGGTTTCAGCTTCCATGTTGCTTGAGACTTGAGAGCGACCTCGAGTCGGTGTTTCCTGACTCAAGATGAGTCTAGGTGAGACTTCTTCAGGTTCACGAGTTGCGTCGAGCTCAAATTGAGTTATGTTAAGTTCCGACATCATGGGATGCTCGGACCTAATTGGCTCAGGAAGGCCATTGCTTTGGGTACCCCAACTTGAATAGGCCAGAGTGGAGCTTCTTTGGAGTTCAAGACAGTAACAAGTGCAAGCCAAGCAAGTTTTAGCTCAAGGGTTTGAACGGGTAGTGGCTCAACTTGTTTGGGATTTTTGGGGCTCAGACTGACTCTTTACCCCATTTGTAGGCTCTTCTTTGCCTTGAGTTAGACTTCGGTGTTTGAACACATTTTTTCAGCACCATGGGTCCTTGATGCGGAATAAAAGGGAAGCCGGTCAATAAAGCCTTGACATACAGTAGAATTGTTGACAATCCCAGAATTTCTTCAAAATGGGTTAGAATCTTCCTAAGCACTTCGTCGCAATCCGATAGGTCTAAGGCAGTCCAGACAAAGAAATAATTTCAAAAAAATCAACCTCTATTGCTCTGAAATGGACCCCGTAACTAGAACTCTATTTTCGGTGTGTCATATAGTTGTGGGACCACCCCCATTGGATCCAGCACGGTCAAAACCCCTTAGGAGTCAAGTTTCAGCTTAAACAGATGTTCCAAGATAAAGTTTTAGGTGAAACATTAAAAAGGGGTAGGATGCACACTATTCTCGTGCGGCCTCCTTGCACTAATCTCCATTAAAGGAGACTGGTTTGCACAATCACGAGCAGCAACTTTGAAATGTCATATCTCTTTCATCTTGAGTCGAATCGCGCTCAAATTTTGCGAGCGTGTTCGTCTTGTCAAGACGAGAGTTTTGTTATGTGGCATGCCCTTTGACAATCCCTAAGCAGGGAGAAAAACGAGAGATAATATGGCTATTCATGAAGACAGTTACAGGAAAATCAGCAGTAGCACGATCGAGCGGCCATATCACGGTGCTTACGTACCTGATCGACGCGAAACTAGTTGCATCGTGTACGTAAGGTTCGAGGCTATGTCTAATTTGAACGTCGCGCATGATGAACGGTTGGATTTGGCACACAACAGTGTCAAAATTACTATAGATTTCGACCGTCGGAATGAAGATCTGATAAAAATCAAGATTGAAAAATCTTTGTTTGGGCATGAAATCGAACTGTGTTTGTTGCAACACGATCGTGACGGCATGCTCAGTGTAAGTTAGTGAAGAAATCAAGAAGAAACATCAAGAAACCAGCGCACTATCAATTAAAAGTTTCCAAGATTCATACAAATTTTAAGTTACGTGATCGTGGCCTAAAAACGTGATTCGTGGCTCGAAGTTGGTATCAAATCGATTGTCATGCCGAGCCCAATGAGAAAGTAATCATCTTTCGGCCATACAAGCACCGGAGCAATCTAGAATCATCCACGGAAGATCACGCACGTCCTAGAGCAGCAACAAAGACTGTTTTGGAATTCAATTTATTATTAGGCAGGGGCAAAACCATCATTTTGCACCTTTTTTTAGATTTTTCTTTATTCAAATAAATTATAATTATCATCAATTAGGCTAGATTTTGGGCATCCACCCATGTTTTGGGCCCAATTTTATAAATACATGCTAAACCTAATTGAAAAAGGGCTTCCCTCAGATTTTAATTTTATAAATAAAGTTTGAGAGTTTTATATTGAGATTGTGGGCACGTCTTGGAGAGAGAGAGAGGAGAGAGAAGAAAAATTTTGGTACCCTTCAGTGAAGGTAACTTTCTCTCTCCTCCTCTCATTTCTCTATTTCTCTCCTCCTCTCATCTCTCTCTTTCTCTCCCCTCCTGTCATCTTTCTCTCTCCTCCTCTCATATATCTTTCTCTCTCCTCTTCTTCTTCTCTACTTTCTCTCTCTTCAACATGCATGGCAATGGGTCATCCTCGTGTGTATCTTTCATCCCCTTTTTCTTTTTCTCTGCTCTTTCTCTAATCACTCTCCTTTCCTTTCTAATCTTTTCTGATCTTCTTTCTTCACTTTCTCCTTTTCTCTCTTATTTCCTTCCTTTCTCTTGCCTCTCTTTCATAATCTCTCTCTTCTTTCTTTCTCCATGTTCCTTTCTTTCTCTCTCTTGTCCATTCATGCACAGCGAAGCTTATCACCGAGCATGATGTCTTTCTTCTCTTAGAACATGCACAGTGAGCCGGGTCCTGATCCAAGTGGCGGGCCGGGCATTTTGTCCAAGTTCTTCTTGCCCCGTGTCGCACGCGGCGATACTCATTGCCATGTACAACAGTCCTTCTCTTAAACCTTCACAAGGACATTGAACCGAGCCCTTTCTCGAGTGATGGGCCGGGTAGTGTTCGGGTCCCTTTCGACATGCATGATGATGCCTATTGCCTTGCATGTCTCCATTTTCTTTTGTCTCTTTCGTCTTTATCCCTTGTCATGGACGGCAGTATCTCATCTCTGTCCATGTCTTCCTTTTTTCTTCTCTCTTCTCAGTCATGAACGGCGGGGCCCATCACCGTCCATGTTCTCTTTCTCTCTCCCTTCCTGTCATGGACTGCAGAACCTCATCGCCGTCTATGTTTTCCTTTCTTCTTCTCTCTCCTCAGTAATGATTGGCGGAACCCTAATGCCATCCGTGTTTTCTTCTTCCCTCTCTTCTCAGTCGTGGACGGGGAACCCCATCGCTATCCCTGTTTTCTTCTTCTTTCTCTCTCCTCTGTCATGGACGAAAAAACCCCATCGCCATCCATATTTCTTCTTCTCTCTCTTTCCTCTGTCGTAGACGGGGGAACCCAATCGCCGTTCATGTTTCTTTTCCCTTTCTTCCCCCCTCTGTCATGGACAGCGGGACCTCATCGTCGTCCATGTTTGTATTCTTTCTTTCCTCTCTCTCTCCTTCTCTCTCCTTTCTCTTCTTTCTCACTTTTCTTCTTTTCTTCCTTTCTTATTTCCTCTCTCTTCTTTCCTTTCTTTTCTTCTTCTTCTCTTCTTCTTCTCTCTCTTATGTTTTCTCTCTTAATCTATCTTCTTTTTCTATGTCTTCTCTTCTCTTCTTCTTTTTCCCCTTCTTTCACTTTCTTCTTCTCTCTTACCTCTCCTTTTCTTTTCTCTGTTCTGCTCCTTCTTTCTTTCCCTCTCATTTGATCAAGGGAGGCTAAGTCTAGCACTGCCATGGTAGTCTCGTCATCAAGCAATATTGCCGCCATGCCGGTCTGAGTTACTGTTCCCATCTTGCAACCACGACAGGCTAGCCATCATGCCGGACTGGTTGGTGTTGGTTATGTCGTCGAGTAGTATTGCCGTCATGCCGGTCTAAGTTACCATGCTCGTCTTGCTACCATGCTAGGTCAATCACTTACTGGTCTAGTCACTGTGTCAGTCTAGCTACTTGGTCAAATTCTTCACTTATCTTTCCTCTATTCTATCTCTTTCTTCTCCTTTCATCACCTTAATCTCTACCCTCTTATTCTTCCCTTCTTCTTTTGGAAATGCACGCTTGTGCACATTCGCCCAAAGACAAAGTGGGGTCCTTCGGCCCACTTGTCTTGCAAAATTAACCATATGTGTGTGATTGCAGAAATAGGAGAGTACTGGTCAAGGGAGGCGATTTCGAACCAGTTGAAGGACTGGGGGGCTTTCCGTTGTAATCTAAGAGGGCACCCAAATGAGCCAGCCTAAGTGAGTCACGGACCCAGGTTGGGGTACCTGCCCTTGCTTCTTAACAAGGTTCCTGAGAGAGCGGTCTCAAGTCTTGGGTTTTCCTTGAAACCTGAGATACGTGCCACTAGGTCAACCCGACACGGAGGGTGAGATCGAGGCATCTAACCATTCAGACCTTATAGATCACTGACCCTATCATTCCCTGAGCCACCTCTTTGATAATCACCACATGACATGCCTCTCCAATATCATCAGCATCAAGGGGGACAAGAGGGGAGAAGGGGTTCACATCATTGGAAGGGAAGTCTTTAATGCTAGCTTTTTTTTCACCCTTGAGTTGGGTTTTCAGTGTCTTAGTCTCCCAACTTCCATATTCGGGCATGACCATTATTTCCCTTCTTGATGGCCAGGTAGAACTTCTCCCGAGCGAAAGCAAGCAGTTCCTCTGAGCTATTTTCACGTTTGGCCTCAGATCCAAGGGTGATGTCAGACCTGCATGTTTGTGCAAAGTCCGAAGACGTGTATGGGGCAGCTTGGGTGCCGACTCATAGTGAGGTAGAAGGTTTGGTCTGTAGAATGCCGACCTTAGTGACTAGAGTGGCCTTATGGCCACCACTGTTTGCATGTAAATATATGTGCGCATTTGACCTACGACTGGGTCGTTGATTTGTGTGCTCTCTTGGGGATGGAATTTGAGCTGTCTCGAACTTAGTGAATAGTATGCAATGCAATTTGAGTGACTTGAGAGTCACTCTTGACAGTGGGTCCAAGTCCGAAGAGACCCAGAGTGTGTGAGAGACTCGGCGTAGCTTTTTGCTTGCCCCGCAAAGACGAACCAATGGCTAGGTCATTAGTCGTAGTGGATGTAAAATTGTGTCAAGTATGGTTAAGTGCCTTGATTTCGCTCTCCAGATCTCGATGATTGGGTGGCACACGTCTCGGGTTTCAGGGAGACCCGGGACTTTGAGATCCCTCTCTCGGGAACCTCGTTCGAGAAGAAGGGAAGGTGGACTAACCGATGATAAAGGAATTTAAGGTGGGTTCGGGCTGCCTCATGTGGGTGTCCTCTTAGATCACGAAGAAAGTCCCATAGTAGTAAAACTGGTTCGGAATCGCCTCTTTTGGCCTGTATTCGCCTGTTTTCTACAATCACACACATATGGCAAATGTTATAAGACAAGTAGGTCAACAGACCACCTTGCCTCTGTGGTGAACGCACACAAGCGTGCACATTCAAAAAAAAGGAGAGAAGATTGAGAGAAGAAAGATTGGGGAGAGAAGAATTTGACCAGGTGAGGAGATCAGCACAGTGACTAAGATGGTAGGTAATTGACCTGACGTGGCAATAAAACAGGTTCGATAACTCAGACCGGCTCAACAGAATTACTACTAGATGTCAATATCGATACTGATTTGCTAGACATGATTGATAGTCTGTCGTGGCAATAAAGCGGGCACAGTAATTCTGGCACAACAACATTAGGGCTAGACGATAGGACTACCACGAGAGGCGAATCTGAACCCCTCTTAATCAATTGAAAGAATAACAGAAAGAATACAAATCGTAAAGAAAGAATAAGAAGTAAGAAAAAAGAAGAAGAAGAGAATAGAAAGAAAGAGAGGAAGATAAAGAAAGAAAGAGAAGAGTGTAAGAGAAGAGAGACAGAAGGGTCAAAGACAGACAGACGGTAATAAGAGGGGGAGAAAGAGGGAAAAGGCACATGCAAAGATGTGCTTCCACCGACTGTGATGGAAGGAAGGAGAGAGGAGGCACAAGCGGCGCTAGGCCCTTGTCGACTGGGTCAGACAAAGAAGAGAGAGAAGACATAGGTGGCACTAGGCATCACCGGTTGTGTTTAAGAAAGAGGAGAGAGAAGGATACAGTCAGTACTAGACATCATCGGTTGTGTATAAGAAAAGAGGAGAGAGAAGGACACAGTCAGCGTCAGGCATCTTCGGTTGTGTTTAAGAAAAGAGAAGAGAGAAGGACACAATAGGCGCTAGGCATCGCGGACTATATTTAAGAAAAAAGGAGAGAGAAGGACACAATCAACGCTAGGCATCGCCGCATGTGTTTAAAAAAAGAAGAGAGAGAAGGACACAGTTGGCACTAAGCATCGCCGGCTGTGTTTAAGAAAAGAGAAGAGAGAAGGACATAGTCGGCGCTAGGCATCGCTGGCTGTGTTTAAGAAAAGAGGAGGGAGAGATAGAGATAGAAAGAAGAGTGAGTTAGAGATAGAGATGAGAAGAAGAGAGATAGAAAGAAGAGAGAGAAAGAGAGATAGAGATGAGAAGAAGAGAGAGAGAGATGAGAAGAAGAGAGAGAGAGATGAGAAGAATAGAGAGAGACGAGAAAAGAGGGGAGGAGAGAGAAAGAAGAGGAGAGAGAAAGAGGGGAGGAGAGAGAAAGTTACCTTATCAAAGAGTATCAACCCTTTTCTTCTCTCTCCTCACTCTCTCCAAGATGCACCCACGAACTCAAGAAGAAATTGAAACTTTATTGATGCTTCTGTGAAATGAACCGAAGGTCCTTTACAATTTGGCTTTGCATGTTTATATAGAATTGGGTCCAAACATGGGTGGATGCCCAAAAACTACCTAAAATTGAAGATAATTACAATTTAATTGAATTAAAAGAAATTATGAAAATAGGTACAAAAGGACTGTTTTGCTCCTGCCTAACAGTGTTTGGAATTTCAAAACAGTCCCTGCTGCTGCCCAAGAACTTGTTTGATCTTTTATGACTGATCCGGGGCTATTCTGATGACTATTTGATCGAAAGATGGTTGTTTTCTTGTAGGTCTCGGCATGACAATCGATTTAGTATTAACTTCAAGCCATGAATCATGTTTTTAAGCATGATCATGAGATTTGAATTTTGGATGAATCTTGAAAATTTCGGATCGATAATGTGCTCGTTCCTTGATGTTTTTCTTCATTTTCTTTGCTGAATCATACTAAGCATGTCGTCACGATCATGTTGCAATAAGCATAGCTCGATTTAGTGTCCGGATGAAGATTTAGTCGTCTTGAGTTTTTGGCCGAAATCTTGAAATCTTGGGGCCAAAATTTACAGAAACTTTGATGCCTTCGTGTACGAAATCCAACCGTTCATCGTACGCGGGGTTCAGTTAAAAGGTAGCTTCGAACCTTACGCAAATAATGCAATTTGTTTTGCATCAATCGAGTACACGAGCTTCATGATTTGGTCGCCAGAGTGGGGAGTGCTGCTGATGAATTTTCTACAACTTCCTTTACGGATCAGCAACTTCTCTCTAGTTTTTCTCCCTGCTCAAGCATCGTCATGGGCATACCACATATCAAAACACTCGTCTTGACGAGACAAACATGCTCACAAATTTTGAGCCCGAATCGAGTCCGAACGAGTGAGATATGGGTCCTGAAAATCACTATTCGTGACTGTAAAAACAGCCACCTTTAATGATGTTTTGGTGTAAGGTGGCCACACGGGAATAGTGTGCGGCCTACCCCTTCTCGGTATTTTACCCATAACTTTGTCCTGGAGTGCCCGATTAAGTCGAAACTTGACTTATAAGGGCTTTCGACCGTAACGAATCCAATGGTGGTAGTTCCACAGCTGTTTGAAACACCAAAAATATAGTCCTGGTTACAAGGTCCATTTCAAGGTGCTAGAGGCCAATGTTTTTGAACTTGTTTCTTTGTGTTCACTGCCTTAGACATGTCTAATTATGATAAAGCTTGGCAAGTGGCCTTTTGGAGTGCTGATGAAGATCCTGATCGGTTCTGGGGTAATTTTAAGAGGGTAATTCTAAGAGTGCCAAAATTTCTATTATTTTGTAGGCTTTATTGACCTGCTTCCTCTTCATTCCGCATCAAGGACCAAGGTGCTGAAAAATGTGTTCAAACAACTTGCCCCATCGAATTTTTTTCTTCAAAAGAAGCGAGAGGACAACATTCAAAAAATTTCCTTTGACTTTATTACTTTTTTCTTCCTAGCCACAGGACCACGTGAACGCCGAGGAGATTCACGCAATGATGCAACTAGGATGCTCAAACGCAAGAATGCATTGTTCATGGGTCTATCCGTGGAGACTTTAGGGGGAGAAGAGACTTTTTGAAAGGATCTTATAGAAATCCTCACCCTCGTGTGGACTGTTTGTGATTCTGGAGCTGAGGATTTTGTACAGACCTCGTCAATTAGAATCAGGCCCGTCTGGCAATTGAGTACCATGTCAAAGGGCACTGTTCCCATTTTGTGTGGTTTTCTTTGTCTTGGACAGAAAACAAAAGAGCCTTTGGTCGGTGCTCGTCTATGTCGTGCACCAGTTGTTCCTTGGCGGGTAGGGTACCTGAGTTTATCAAGGTGACCACTTTGGGTATAACCCCTACCCACTACTGTGTAGGTTGTTACTTAGCAGGTCCAAATTCTTAGCTGACTTAACCTTCTTGAGCATCTTTTGGTTTGGCGGAATGATTTACCTTGTGGGTCCGGTTTGCTGGGTCCAATTGGGGACATTTTGTTAGCTGGTCCCAAAAGCCTGGGTCTGTCGGCTAGAAGGAATTGTGGTGAGGCGGACTGAAGTCTCTAGCAGGTTTGTCCTGGCTTTGTCAGTTTCTTGTCTTCGTAGTGGTCTTTAACAGTTTTAGAGTGTGTTTGTGATCTCGTGGGAATATTGTTCTTCCTCATGAGACTTGTCTTGCTTTCTTGGCAAATCTTCTGTCGTTTGAGTCCTTCTTGCAACTAGACTCAGACTGTCAGAATCTTTTCGTTGAAGCTCGTATTTTTTGGGTCTTGGTATTGTGACACCAGGGATTTTCCTTTTGAGTGAGGGCTAAAGTCACCTGTTAAGGCGAGCGCTGCATCAACCTATTTATTACTCCAAAGCGTCTTTTACGGATTTTGGGAAGCGTACTGTAGAGACAGTTTTCACCAACTTCCTTTTATTTGGGGTTCTTTTACCCATGCCCTTTTAGTCATGTCCACCCTTGTTGTTCCATTTTTACTCAGGATGCCCTTTCGGGTTTTCACCGTGCCCGGCTTTTATTCACAGAACTCTTTTATTTATGGTTTCATGACCATGCCATCATTTTTACTCATGGCGTTCCCTTATTAAGGTATACACCAAACCTGTTATTTCATTTTTTTTGTTTTGTGAAGGCTTGTTTAGGGTCATGCCTTAGAGACTTGTGCAAAGCCTTTTAACATCATGTGGCCACGACATCCACTACAGTTTAAGGTCATACAATTGGACCATAATGGGGATAGATAGCAATCTGCAGGGGCCATGAAGTGAGTATGGTAGTGGTTCTAGCTCACTTTTGGGGAGATGGCATGAGACTACCTATGACAAATGAATGATGTATGAAAGGTGGGTGAAAAATGGTGACCCACTAGCTTACGGCAAGTATAGGTGGCGGGATGGTTCATTGTTTTGTGAGTGTGGGTGAAACTCATTAGGGAAAGATGGAGGATGATGAAATGAATGGACTCACTGGGGAAGTAGTAAAGGTGGTGCGCGCACATGAATGGGTCAGTTAGGAAAGACGTGGTTGAAGATGCATGTAAAAGGTGTCTGCACATATGTGAGGGTGAGTTTATGGTCATACCTTCGGGACCTGTGCAAAGCAATTTATCATCATGCGGTCAAGACATGCACTATGGTTTAGGGTCATACAGTTGGACCGTGGTTATGCAGTTTAAAGTCATGCAACTAGGACCATACAATTTAAGGTCGTGCAACTAGACCTCTGCTACAATTTAATGTCATATAGTTTGGACCATAGTGCGAAGCCTTTTAACGTCATGCAGCTAAGATGTGTACTATGGTTTTAAAGTCATATAGCTTGGACCGTGCAGTATAGATCGTGCAGCGAGACCTCCGCTACAGTTTATGGTCGTATAGTTTAGACCAATTCAGTTTTAGGGTCATGCAACTAAATCAAGGCTATGCAGTTTAAGGTCATGTAGCACGGACCAAGGCTGTGCAGTTTAAGGTCATGCAGCGCAAACCAAGGTTATGCAGTTTAAGGTCATGCAGCGTAGACCGAGGCTATGCGGTTTAAGGGCATGCAGTGCGGACCATGGCTGTGCAGTTTAAGATCATGCAGCGTGGACCGAGGCTGTGCAGTTTAAGGTCATGTAGTCGAATCGATGTTGTACAGTTTAAGGTCATGCAACGCGGGCTGTGGTTGTGTTGTTTAAGGTCATGCAGCGCGGACAGTGGCTGTGCAGTTTAAGGTCATGCAGTGCGAACCGTGGCTGTACATGTAAGGTCATGCAGCGTGGACAGTAGCTGTGCAGTTTAAGGTCATGCAGCACAGATCGTGGCTGTGTAGTTTAAAGTCATGCAGCGCGGACCGAGGCTGTATAGTTTAAGGTCGTGTAGCGTGGACCAAGGCTATGCAGTTTAAAGTCATGCAGCGTGGACCGTTGTTGTGCATTTTAAGGTCATGCAATGCAGACCATGGTTGTGCTGTTTAAGGTCATGCAGCGCGGACGACCGTGGTTGGTCACCATGTAGGTGAGACTCCATGGGGAATAACTTTGTGGACAGTAATTTGACTCCCTGGGGACAAAATAGGTAAGACCAGCAAGGGGTTCAGATATGAAAGCCGACTTCATTGGGGAAAAGGGGACCAATGTGGGTCTTTTATATCCTTGAGGACAAAATAAATAAGTGTGAGGTAGACCACTGGGGGTTGCAGCAACAAAAATGACCCTAACTCCACTAGGGATAATAAGTTGCAGTACGAGTATAACTCTCCTACTGGAGATGAGAAGTCATGACATGAGTTTGATCGACTTAGGTTCCACTTTGCCGGGGATAATAGGCTAGAGTCAAGTTGCAACTTCACTGAGGATAATAATAATAGGACACACACGGCTTCGGCCTGGAGTACGCGACCAAAGGCCGTTTGAAATACAGCCCGCACCAGGTGCAGCGACTATTGTTTCTTGAGAACTCAACCGGCATTGGGGTTGTTTAAAAATACAATTGGCATTGAGAACTACCTGTGCTATCTCTTGAAAGCAGACGGTGCTTAGAACACACAACTGACGCTGAAGTCACCAACAACACAGACGGCGCTGAGTGTCTGAGCACACAGCTGGTGTTGAATCTCAGAGCACACGGCCAGCGCCCAACGTTGGGTGTGAGTTAGTTTTTGGGCTCCATCCCGAGCCGACCCGGTCCTGGCTTCAGTTGGAATGGGATTTTACAAGCGGCGATGAGACTTACCTCAGGCCTCGGGCCAAAGTCCGACCCGGCCCATCGTCGTTTAGCCTTCTAGAACGCAGCTGGGATTCCCAATTTGTGAGGGGCATCTGGGAATAGTGTTGGCTATATAAAGGGGGTAAAACCTCATTTCCCTACTTTTCATCAAAGGTATAAAAAAAGACTTAGGAAAAAATTTGACGGTGAGAAGAGGGTTCCTAGTGGAAGCTTCGGCAAACAGTAGGTGTTCTGGTAAGGAGATCAAGTATTCCGGCAAGATCAGCAGAAATTCGCTAGCATCGAGGGAAGGCTCCGGTTGAGGAAGAGGGTAACTCTAGTAAGGAAGTCAAGGTTGACCAGAGTTGCAACAACGTTTTAGCAAGGAGTTTTGCCCGGGAAACAGTGAATCCTGGCTGTGTTTTTCAGAAGTTTTCCAGGATTTCGAAGGTGACTTTGACAGGGTAGAGAAGAGAGAAGGGATGAAAGTTGCAGCAAAGGGGCTGCTGGGTGAACTTTCGCCTATTTTTGGTGGTTTGCCAGTGGGCGCAAGTGAGTTTTCCTAGTAATTTGGGGAAAAGTTGCAAAGCTTTTCGACATTGTTTTGGGGAATTTTTTGCCAAGGCACAGGGAAACGAACGTTCACGGGGAGTGGACTGTCACAGGCGGTGATTGTTGCATCGAGAATTGTGCAATCTTGGGGGAGGAGAAATGTCTTAGGCCTTGAAAACGAGGGGTCATGGAAAACGAGGAGTCAACGGGAGGTGAACAGCCATGGTGAAGCACATGGCTAGCGCTGACTTAGGACAGGTAGCCGGCGCTGACCCTCGAAAGACAGCCGACACAGGGGGTTAGAAGCATAGACGACGCAACACAGTCGGCACTGATCCTACAAAAAAGGGCAGCTGACGTTAGTAGTTGGGGGAAAAACCAACGCTGGTATTTGGAGGACACAGCTGGTGCTGGCTTCAAACGGCGCTTATCAGCGCAAGGCGAGTGTCATGATGCGCACAGTGTTACTCGCATGTGGCAGTGCATTGCATGTAGGAATTGCTGCGCATGACGATGGGCTATGTGCAGCGGTGTTCATGCACGACGCTGATTTGGGTCGGCAAAGGGTGGTGACGGGTGGTAAGGCTTCGCTTATGATGCCTATTGGGAGCCAAGTCCTCCAGCACAACAGTGAAGTCCATGTTGTTCCGTAGAATGCCTCCACTGTGAACAGGGTATCCTCTCCATCATAGGCCAGTTCCTTGCTAGAGAAGTCTACCTTGTATCTTTGATATACACGTCAGATGAATTAAAGCTGACTCTAAAATGGTTGGCTTCTTCCTTTGGCCTGTAACCATCCTCTTACTCATCAGATAAACTGAAGCTAACTTCTCCAAGTGGTTTTGCTTCTTCTTCATGTGGAGAGCATTTCTTTAGTGGGTTTGCTTCTTCTTTATGAGGAGAGCATTTATTTGGTTGTTTTGCTTCTTCTTCATGAGGAAGGCCTTTCTTTTGGCCTGTAACCGTCCTATTATCTTCAGATGCCAGAGAAACACTACAAGTTTTGGTTTGTAACCGTCCTCTTATCCTTAGATGCAAGAGCAACACTTTTGACGTCGACTATTTCCTTTTCCTCAGATATAAGAGAATTGTAACCCCTCTGATAACGGGCTTCTTGGCTTGTAACTTGTAACTCCTTTTTATTGCAATAAAAAGAGTTAGATTTTGTTTGGAATGTCTTGTCCGCTTTATGTTGAGTCTCTTTCCTTGAATATGCATCACGGATAGTACTTCTTTAGGTATCGCGCATTGATAAGAGGCATTGCCTCCTCCCCATCAGGATGTGCTAGAATGTAAGCTCCATTTGGTGAGACCTTTTTTACTATAAAGGGACTCTCCCATTTGGGTTCAAATTTCCCTTTACGCCGGCCATGCATAACAATAAGTCTCTTGACGGCTAGAACTAGATCGCCACGGGCGTATGAGCAGACTTAGACAGACTTGTCAAAAGCCCTCTTCATTCTCCCTTGTTTGAGTTCAAGGTTCGGTTGAGCTTCTAGCCTCTTTTCATCGAGTGTCTCCAATTCTTGATACCGGAGCTTGACTCTCTCATCTTCAGTTAGTCCTTGATGTATAGCGACTCGCAATGAAGGGATTTGGATTTCAAGGGGTAAAGCTGCTTCACCCCCATAGACCAGAGAATAAGGAGTGAAATCAATAGCATTTCGTATAGTAGTGCGATGGGCCCATAGCCTCGTGCCAATTCTTCTTTGTTTTTGATACTGACCTTCTCAAAACATTGCACAGAGTCTTATTGAAGGGCTCAACTAATTCGTTCACTCGAGGGTTGTACATAGTCAAGTACTTCCACTCAAAACCAAACTGGTTGACCAAGCGATCAATATGATGACTTCGAAATTGAGGGCCATTGTCAAAGATAATCCAGTCAGGGACCCCAAACCGGTATATAATGCGATGTCGAACGAAGTTGTCCCCTGTTGTCTCAGGAACTTGCTTGAGGGGGATAGCTTCAGCCCACTTGGGGAAATAATCTGTTGCAGCTGGAATAAAGACGTGACCAATTGCTAAAGGAGGGTCAATAGGTCCTACAATGTCCATACCCCATTGTGAAAAGGGCCATGATGGCACTGTAGGGTGTAAGGGCTCTAGAGGTTGATGAACAAGGCTCGCACCTGGCACTTTTTAGCATAGTTTAAGGAATCAGCAATCATGGAAGGCCAATAATACCCCAATCTACGTATCCATTCATAGAGCTAAGGACTGGACTGGTGTAGTCCACAAATGCCTGAGTGTACTTCTTCTAATACCCTATTTGCTTCTTGAACGTCCACACATCTAAAAAGAATACCGTCAAATGATCGTCTGAAGCGAGCATCTCCTTCAAGGAGGGTATACTTAGTAGACATTCGACGTATACTGTTGCGTTCGGTACGATCTTCCAGGAGTCTGCCATATTTAGGAAACTAGTGATAGGCTCTCTCCAATCTTCTACCTGCTGAAGAATTCTGGTTTCTGGTTTCGAGCCTTAGTTCCTTGACTCCGTGTCATTTCTTGTTCAGTCTTAAGTACTTTCTTGGCTGATGAAGTGCTCCGAATAGATAAGGAGGGCACTCAGGGAAGATGTTTCTTTCATCATCCGCATCTACCTCGATTCTTAGTTCGATGTGCCTCCATTCTACCGCCTAAACCAGCATGGGTCCTGATGAGGATAATTGAATTGTAGCCCCGAGTCTTGCAAGTGTGTCAGCCTGCAAGTTTAGCCTCCTGGGGATGTGACTTAGGGATACATCCTCAAACTGATCCATATACGATTTTGCATTGCCGTGATAAGGCTTGAGAGTGTCTTTTCTCACATCATAAATTCCCTTGAGCTGGCGAATAACCAATTTAGAGTCACCATAGATCTTGAGCTGATCCAAGTTTAGATCGAAGGCTATCTCCAACCTAATTATAAGGGCCTTATATTCTAGTTCGTTGTGAGAACCGACCTCGGTGAGAGAGAAAGAAAGTGGCAATACTCCTCCTTTCAGGGTTAGGAAGACCACTCCGACACCTCCGCGGTCTGATTGGAAGACTCCGTCGAAGTACAATTCCCACGGATGAGTAAGCTTAGCACATAATACTTCTTCATCAGGGAGGTCGCTTGATAATGGAGATTCCGCTGGTATGGGGTGTGCTGCTAGAAAATCATTTACTGTTTGGCCCTTTATGGCCTTTTGTAGGACATATGTGATGTCGAATTCCATAAACAATAATTTCCACATAGCAAGGCGTCCTGACAAGCATGGGCATGTCATGAGATATTTCACAGGATCTGCTTTTAATATAAGTTTCACCTCATGACGGAGCAAGTAATGACAGAGTTTTTGTACTGTAAATATTAGGGCCAAGCACATCCTCTCTATAGGGGGATAATTCTTCTTGGCCCCTTGCATCCTGCGGCTGAGGTAATATAATGCGGTTTCTTTTCCCTCGTCATTGTTTTGTGCCAATAATTCTCCTAGTGACTCGTCTAGAGCGGTCACGTAAAGGATGAGGGGTTTTTCCAACACTGGTGTAGAGCACTAGAGGGTTGAGAAAATATTGTTTGATGTTATCAAGAGCTACCGGACATGTTTCATCCCAGATGAATGGAGTATCCTTCTTTAGCAGGTGCGTAAAAGGTTTACAGCGACCTGAGAGATTTGAGATGAACCTATGGATGTAAGCCAGCTACCCTTGAAGAGAGCGTAGTTTTCGCAGTGTAGTTGGTGACGTCATTTATTGGATTGTGTTAATCTTGACTGGCTCAACTTCAAGCCCACGATGTTTGACAATGAACCCCAAGAACTTTTCCGAATGAACACCAAAAGCGCATTTCAAAGGGTTCATTTTAAGTTGATGAAGACGTAGTCGCTCGAATACCTTTTCAAGGTCTTTCATGTGAGCATCCTTCTCGTCGGATTTTACCACCAAGTCATCCACATAACACTCCACCTCTATGTGCATCATATCTTTGAAGATGGCCTTCATTGCTCTCTGGTATGTGGCATCAGCATTTTTTAATACAAACGACATCATTGTGTAAAAGAAGACCCCTTTTGGAGTTAAGAATGTAGTGACTTCCTCATTTTCGGGTTCCATCCGTATCTGATTGTACTCGGAATATCCATCCTTGAAGGAAAAGATTTGACAGTGAGCCGTGGAATCGATGAGCATCTCGGTGAACGGCAACGGGAAGTCATCCTTGGGACAGGCAGTTTTGAGGTCGCTGAAGTCAATGCAAACCCTGATTTGACCATTCTTCTTCTTGATTGGAACAACATTTGCTAGCCATTTCGGGTACTTAACGTCACGAATGAACGACGACTTGAGGGTCTAACCTAGGCATCTCATGATAATGTCAAGAGAATACGTCTCGATTTGCTCACAAGAAAGTAGTGAAATTTTCTTTTTCCTCTGGGGACATATTCCATGAGATGAAAGTGGGCCTAGGGTCGGCTTCATCCCCTAGATTTATTTCTTCAAGTTTGTCACTAGTAGATTAACCGCCTTTTTCCCATTCTTCTGGGGCTTCTTGCAACTCTTCCTCATTGTTTTCAGATGTCCTTTCATCAACTTCAAATGCAGACACCCATGATCCTGACCTCTGTGCCTCTAATACGGCTCCGGGGTATATCATGCTTTCTGTGCCTTTCTCGAACCGACGGACAAAAGGATCAACCTCAAACGTGGAAAACATATCAGGTTGGAGGAACTTGTTTTGAAAGTTAATGGGGGTTTGAGATTCAGCGATGGTGGGGCGAAAAGCGTCCTCATACAAATCACACGGTATTTGCACCGGTGCTTGTAGTGTTTTCCCCGTGCTAGCTGGCGCTTCATAGACTTGTACCATGTGGCAAGTTTCCTAAGAATAAAACTCTGCCCCCTTATTCTTTTAGTCTCTGCTCAAAGTCGGGCTCAGGGGGCTACTGGGGTTTCCTTGGCTTCGAATTTTGTTCTTCGTTGAAGAGGATGGTTGTGCTTTGGCTCGAGCTGCCAAGGCATCAGCAACTGTTAAGAATCTTGCTGTTTGGGCGAGCGTCTTTTTCAACCACCTCTGTTGCGTCCTGGTTATATTGGATCCTTCAAGTTCTCTGTCGAGAGCCTCGAAGTATGGACATATCAAGGTGGTACCTGAGGGAGACATAGAAGAGGAAGGATGAGAAGCAGAAGAAGAAGAAGAAGGAGAAAGGTCAGAAGGTGGGGGACTTTTAAGGTCATTCCCCTCATCAGACCGATCTGGGCAGCTTTTCACATCATCACCAGAGTTGGACATGTGTAGGGGGTCTTTTAGGTCTTTCCCTTGATTAGACCGTTGGGGAGTGCTTTTAACGTCATCACCCTCATTGCACGTGCTCTGAGTGAAAGATGACTCTCGGAGGTCCTATCGATGGGGTGGAAGGAGGATTGTGCCAGTGATAAAGTCTAGTAAAGTTGGCAGTTAGGAAAGGGGCCTGAGAAACTCTTGCTCAACTGGTGATTGAGTCGTCTTGTTTCTCGAGCGGGCAGCCTTTGGTGCCCGTCTCCTTTTGGTTTTCTAGGGTAGTGTTTGATTCGTTTTGCTAGGCTTGTGCATAGCCGTAGCTTGGCGAACTGCTTCTCGCCATAAGGACTTGAGTCTGCTTCGCCCGTGGTGGACTATCCATAGTTGGGAAGTCGAGGGTTCAGTAGGATTTGAATCATTATTATGAGGGTCTTGTGTTGTGAGGTCCTCTTGCATCGGTGGACTAGTGGCTTGGGGATAACTTACTAGAGCGTTGTAAAACTCCTGACGTTCCCACATTTTCTTTGGAAATGTATCATGGAAACTGATGCCACGGGTATTTGCCCCATATCTGGTGATACGGGCACCAACGGCCCTCAGTCTTCTGCGCAAGGCGTCGAGGCTGCCTTGCGGGCTTCGGTGTGATTAGGCCTTCTTGAAGAATTATAACAAAGAAGGCGTGAAGGATACCAGGGACTTCGTCTTCCTCTTGGACGGTTACTGCATGTGAGGCTTCTGTTGCACCAAAGGCCTTCTTTAAGTCTTCAAGCTTTATCAGACCCTTCTGAATCAGGGCCTCGATAATATCCTTTAGTGTGAAGCTGTCATTTGTGGGGTGATTGATCCTTCGATGGTAAGCACAATAATTTTCCTGAGTGTCACGCCTAGCTTACTCAGGGAACTTGTCTTTCGAAAGATCGATCGTATTTTGTTCCAATAATAACCGAAACAGTGAAGGGACCCATTCCTTCTCACAGAGGTAGACCTTGTTTCTATGCCTGGTGAAATAATCATCCCGATTAAGATTCTTCGGCGGGGGTACTCGATTGTGTGGTTGTTGTCGCTTGCCTGCCTGGGGCGTTGTCACCCCTTTGGAGAGTCCAAAGTTTGGGAGGGAGCTTTCTTTGGATCAGTGACCGTGACGGCTGCACTGATTACTCCTTTTTGTTGGCTGCCTCGGGTATTGTTCTGAGAGCTACCATTGCTCGATTGTTCCCGAAACTTGTAGGGAGTTGTCGTGACCCGCCTTGGTGGCGTGATAGACTTTCTACGTGGACTGATTTAGAAATTAGCTCTGACATGGAAGTCAGATTAGAGGCCTCGACGTGTAGAGAAATTTCAGGTCGCATGTTCTGCACACAAGTTTGGACTGCTTCCTTCTCAGGCCTATGATTGGGATGGCTAGCAGCTAGATTTCTCCATCTTGATATAAATTCGTCCACGGGCTCATTAGGGTCTTGAGTCAGGGTGAGAAGTTCAATAGTTTGAACCTCTCTCTCGACCTCATAGAAGCGTTGATGGAGCAGTTTCTCCATTTCCTCCCATGTATGTACTGAGTTTGGAGGGAGTCGAGCATACCACTGAAAAGCTGGGTTGTTAAGGGTTTCAACAAACTGACGGAGAAGGAGTCCTCCATCAGCTGCTATTTCTCAACATGCTGCCTAGAAGTGGGCGATATGCTGGTTGGGGGATGTGGTTCTGTTGAATAGAGTAAACTTCCCTTTCTTATAATCTAAGGGAAACGGGACCTAGTCAATGTATGAAGGGCCGCCTTTGATAAGGCATTGCACCCTGTATCCCTAGAATTTGTCTGCTCTTTAGGCTATGGTTCACCATAGCATCAATGTCTACATGAGAGACAGGGTGAGGGACAGAATTGTTCTGTGAGGCACAGGGAAGGGACTGCCTTGGAGGTGCACCGTCTGAGTGATGGGAATTGACCTCATGATTAGCTGATTGTCGTGCGACATCTGTTCGATCGATCTTTTCCATCATTGCACGCACCATATCCTCAAACTTATTCATGCGCTCTTCTTGCGAGTCGCCAGTCTTGTTTACAACCATTACACTGATTGTTTCTCCAACGAGATCAGCGTTAGTTACAGTTGAGGGCTTGCGAACTTGACGGGTCATGCACGGTAAGTCGGTTAGCAGGGGGCCAGCATGCCCTGACTGAACTAGATTCTTGTATGTCGATTGCGTGAAACCCGGTTCTCTACGGTCTTGGGACTGAGGCTTTGATGGACCTTGAGCCAAAACTGTGATTGGGACTGCGGCTGGTCAAGATAGAGTTTTCTCCATCAGGTGCGACAAAGGATGAGGGCCAGGGATTGGAGTCATCTTGGGCCAAGAAGGATGAAAGACTCGATCTTCCATTCGGTCTTTGCCCCGAGCTCTCTTGTGGGCTCTAGAGACACTACCAAAATGACGAGGCCGGTTAAGGATACTCTTGGGGAAGGTCTTCGAATACCAAGGCTAAAGATGCTTGCTCGAAGAAGGAAGAGCAAGCAAGAGCAAGGTTGACTCATGAGGAGGTCTGAGTCGAGGGTGAGGGGTTGTTTGTGATGACGACACATGTGTGCCCCTTGAAGAAGGATCATGGGGGACCTGGGGGTCAGCCCGGGCTCGAGCAAGTGGTCTGGCCTAAGGAGGCTGAGAACTACCAGCAGATGTCTGTAAGAGAACAGGTGGAGGCCTGCCACATACAGGGTGCGCTTGTGTGTGCTAAGTAGGAGGACGAGAAGATCGTCTCCTGTGTACTCGGGTTGGCGCATCAATGGTGTCGCATCGAGTAGTGAGATACATATGAGCAGCGTGTGTAGGACCTGGCCTTGAAAGGTCGGATCCTGGACACGGACTTGAGGTAACATAAGGGTTGCCTAGAGGTGTGGCTCAGGTGGGTACCCACGAGCCTTGTGGTGTGTGTGAGGGGTGAAGACTGGAGGGTCTCCGCCTCTATATGTCAAGCCTTTAGGGATAAAGATTAATGGTGGAGCAGGAATATAGGGGGAAACCTTGCGACAACCCACAGAGGGACTGGGCAGCCTTCCGGTGTACCTCAGGAATACGATCGACAAGTGACTTGCCGGTGGCTGGATGCATGCTGTGTGTGGCAACAAACGTGCTGTCAATGCAGGGTGCCTTCATGGAGGTTCCGCCAGAGTGAGGAGATGGGGAGTGAGGGACCTTTAAGTCCCACCCCACATCGATCCAAGTTAAGACATAGGAGCTAGACAAGGATGGTTGGGAACGAAGTTGGAGGACCTTGTTCCTAAAGGACACTCACGAATGCGAGGATAAAAAAATCCCCAATTCTGATAAATGGGTTACAGGACCCACAATCCATAAGTAATCTGTGAAAATAAAATTAAAAAAAAAAGAAAAGAGAAACTAGTGAAACAAGTACAACCCGATTAAGGGGTAGTAAGTCCCCAGTGGAGTCACCAAGCTGGTTAGGTGCCTCGATCTTGCCATCTGGATCCGGAAGATCGTGCATCACACGTCTCGAGTTTCGAGGAGACCCAGGACTTTTGAGATCGCTCTCGAGAACCTCGTTCGAGAATAAGGGCAGGTGGACCAACCGATGAGAGAGGAATTTATAGTGGCTTCGGGACTTACTCGAGCAGGCTCGCACGAGCATCCTCTTAGATCACGAAGTTCGAAATCGCCTCTCTTGGCCTGTTTTTTGCAATCGCACACATATGAAAAATGTTATAAGATAGGTGGGCCAACAGACCTCACCTTGCCTCTTTGGTGAACGTATACAAGCGTGCACATTCAAAAAGAAGGAGAGAAGAATTTGACCAGGTGGGGAGATCATCACAGTGACTAAGCTAGTATGTAATTGGCATGACGTGGCAGTAAAACAGACTCGGTAACTCAGACCGACTCAACAAAATTACTGCTAGACGTCAATACTGACAGTGACAAGCTAGACACGATGGTTAGTTTGTCGTGGCAATAAAGCAGCCACAATAATTCTGGCACAACAACATTACAGCTAGATGATAGGACTACCATGAGAGGTGAATTTCAACCCCTTTTAATCAAATGAAAGAATAACAAAAAGAATAGAGATCATAAAGAAAGAATATGAAGTAAGATAAGAGAAGAAGAAGAGAATAGAAAGAAAGAGAGGAAGAGAAAGAAAGAAAGAGAAGAGTGTGAGAGAAGAGAGAAGGAAGGGTCGTAGACAGACATAAACGACAATAAGAGGGGGAGAAAGAGGGAAAAGGCACAGGCAGAGTTGTGCTTCCGCCGACTGTGATGGAAGGAAGGAGAGAGGAGGCACAAGCAGCGCTTGGCCCTCACCGAGTGGGTTAGACAAATAAAAGAGAGAAGACACAGGCAGCGCTAGGCATCGCCGGCTGTGTTTAAGAAAAGAGGAGAGAGAAGGATACAATCTGTGCTAAGCATCGCTAGTTGTGTTTAAGAAAAGAGGATAGAGAATGGCACAGTCGGTGTCTGGCATCACCGGTTATGTTTAAGAAAAGAGAAGAGAGAAGGACACAATCGGCACTGGGCATCATTGGCTGTGCTTAAGAAAAGAGGAGAGAGAAGGACACAGATGGTGCCACGCATCGCCGGCTGTGTTTAAGAAAAGAGAAGAGAGAAGGACACAATCGACGCTAGGCATTGTCGATTGTGTTTAAGAAAAGAGGAGGGAGAGATAGAGATGAGAAGAAGAGAGAGAAAGAGAGATAGAGATGAGAAGGTGAGAGAGAGACAGAGATGATAAGATGAGAGACAAGAAAAGAGGAGAGGAGAGAGAAGAGGAGAGAGAAAGTTACCTTTTCAAAGGGTACCGATCCTTTTCTCCTCTCTCCTCTCTCCTCTCTCTCTCTCTCTAAGACATACCCACGAACTCAAGAAAAATTGGAACTTTATTGATGCTTTTGTGAAATGAACAGAATGTCCTTTACAATTTGGCTTTGCATGTTTATATAAAATTGGGCTCAAACATAGGTGGACGCCCAAAAATTACCTACAATTGAAGATAATTACAATTTAATTGAGTTAAAAAAAATTTAAAAAAATCAGTGCAAAAGGACTGTCATGCCTCGGCCTAACAATATGTGGAATTCTAGATCAATCCCTACTGCTACTCGACAACTTGCATGATCTTCCATGACTGGGGTTATTTTGATGCTCGTTGGATTGAAAGATGATCGTTTTCCTGTAGGGCTCCGCATGGCGATCGATTTGATACCAACTTCGAGCCATGAATTATGTTTTTAAGCAAGATCATGAGACTTGAATTTTGGATGAATCTTGAAAATTTCGGATCGAGAGTGTGCTCGTTTCTTGATTTTTTTTTCTCATTTACTTTGCTGAATCATACTGAGCATGCCACCACGATCACGTTGCAACAAACGCAGCTCGATTTCATGTCCAGATGAAGATTTCGTCGTCTTGAGTTTTTAGCAAGAATCTTGAAATCCAGTGGTTGGAATTTACATCAGCTTCGACTCCTTCGTGTGCAAAATCCAATTGTTCATTGTACGTGAAGTTCAGACCAAACATAGCCTAGGAACTTACGCACATAATGCAATTAGTTTCACGTCGATCGAGTACGCAAGCGTTGTGATTTGGCCATCGAAGTGGGGTGTGCTACTGCTGAATTTTCTGCAACGTCCTTCTCTAGCTTTTCTTATTGATCGGGCATTGTCATGGGGGGTACCGCATATCAAAATGCTCGTCTTGACGAGACGAACATGCTCACAGAATTTGAGCATGATTCGACTTCAAACGAGTGAGATAAGGGCCACAAAAATCACTGCCCATGACTGTAAAAATAACCACCTTTACTGGTGTTTTGGTGTAAGGTGACCACACGAGAATAGTGTGCGGCCTACCCCTTTTCGGTATTTTACCCATAACTATGTCCTGAAATGCTTGATTAAGTCGAAACTTGACCCATATGGGTTTTCAACTGTGACGGATCCAATGGAGGTGGTCCCATAGCTATTTGACGCATCAAAAATATAGTGTTAGCTATGGGGCCTATTTCAAGTGTTAGGGCCAATTTTTTCGAAATTGTTTCTTTGTTTTCATTGCCTTAGAAATTTTTTATTATGATAAAACTTGGCAAGTGGACTTGTGAAGTGTTGATGAAGATCTTGACCAGTTTTGGGGTAATTCTGAGACTGTCAAAATTTCCACTGTTTTGTAGGTTTTATTAACCTGCTTCCTCTTCATTCTGCATCAAGGGCCAAGGTGCTGAAAAATAAGTTCAAATGGGGAGACCTTGTAGCCCTTTGGCTGAGATGGGCCATTGACATGGGATGTGTGAGATACTATGCCGAGACGAGAGGCATGCATGTGGAAAGTAGAGTTGTGGGTGACCTTCTTGGTACCTGCAGAAGCAAGAGCTTTATAGGAGCTGATTGCAAGAGGAGGGGGAGTGGCCTTAGGCCTACTCTTAGACTTGAGGCTGGTGGAAGGTCCACCAGTAGCTGGGTGAGCATGAGAAGTGGTGGTTTTAGAACCACCTATGCACTTGACAACAATGGATTGGTCGTTGATGTTGGTAGAGAGGAAGTAAGGGACTTTAGGACCCTATCTTGCCTTTGTTGAGGCCTGCGCCCAAGTGCGAGTAGTATGGTCGCTTTGCACAAGAAGGGAGGGAGATGTAGGTTGAGAACCTTACCCCCATAGGACGTGTTCACAGGTGTGAGGATCATGAAATCCCCAACCCGAAAATAGGAGGAGTTAGTAAACCCCAAAGTCATTTTTAAGTGTGGATTAAGTGTTGTGATGGTTTGCGAACAAACCAAACCAACGATTGGGTGGCGGTCCCTAGTGGAGTCACCAGTTGGTTAGGTCTGATTTCTCGTCATCCCGGATCAGCCCGATATGGGTGACCTAGTCGGAGGAATCCCTTCTCAAACAACCGCGGGGGTCATGCACGTGTCAATGTGTGTGCATGTAGTGTGGATAGGAACCAACAAAGAGAGTGATTTTAATCGGTAAAGGAGGGCTCAAGCACCTACCTTGCCATTTGGGTTCCAGGGACACGTCCAAGCGATTCACCCTCTTAGATCATTTCGAAAACCCTCGGGTTGTCCTTACTGCACGGTTTGAATTCGGCTTCCTCGCTTCACTACACATCACTTGAATCCACTCACAAAAAATAGCCTTCAGGGTATAACTTTTGGGATCTCCTCCGATTGGTAATCATATGGTAGATTGGGGGTTGTAGTCTGAAGAGAGATTGAGAATAGATAGAAGAGATAGAGAAGAAAATGAAGAATAAGGTTGATTTGGCGGGGCAGGGGTGGGAGTAAACACTAGAGAAGAGAATAAGAGGAAGAGGTAGAAGAGAGAAAGGAGAATGGCTTGAGCGTTGGGCAACCTTCTGGTGTAACCTCCGCTAAGAGGTATTACTAGAGCAAGAGAAGATACTAGACTCGAAGCCTGAGTATCCAGAGGATTTTATAAGAAGTGAAGTCATGGGCTTAGCCCATCCGAAATTCACCAACTCAAAGAGCCTCCTAACAAGTAACCAAGAGGAAGAAGAGAAGAAAGAATGAAGAGAAGAAAGAGACGAAGAAGAGAGGGGAATCCCGCACAACCCAAACACTTTGACGTGGAAGTAGGGTGATACGAGAGTTTTGACTCTCTTAAAGAATCGACTCAAAAAGACCGTATCTCGAATGTTAAAGTGCGAGAGAAGAGAGCGGAGAGAAAGAAAGAGAATGAAGTAAGAAACTAAGAGAGAGAAAGAGAGGTTCAGAGAGAAAGGAAAGAAAGATAAGAGAAAGAAGATGGAAAAAGAAGTAGAGAAGAGAGAGATAGAGAAGGGTAAAGAAAGAGAGAAAATGAAATAGAAGAGTGAAAGAGAAAGAAGAGATCAAGATAGAGGAAAAGAAGAAGATGAAATAAAGAGAAGAGGGGGACCTCACACAACTCATACATCTTTCTGATGTCCCCTCTCTAAGGAGATAATAAGGAATGTTGGAAACGTCCCTAGATTGCGACCAAAGTCAAGAGCACTCCAGAGGATTATGGAGAGTGAGGTTCATAGTTCTAAACTATCGTGAAATCACTTCCGCAGAGCCTCGTGAGAGCTGTCCGGTTTAGATAGATAGATAATGAAAGAAGTAGATTTATAAGAAATGAGCAAGAGAGAAATGGAATGCAAGAAAATAAAGTAGAGAGTTAAGAGAGATGGAAGAAGAAGATAAGAAGGTCGGGAGAGAAAGAGAGAGGGAAAGGAGAGGAAGAAGAGAAGAAAAAGAGAGAAAGGAAGAGAGAGAGAGTT
>NW_006498435.1:1581881-1626774 GCF_000471905.2 Amborella trichopoda
ATATATATATTGCTGTCAAGATGATCAATTAGAGGATTGAAAAATATGAAAACAACCTTTTTTTTTTTGGATTTTTTAGGTGCATCCGTAATTCCTTGCATTTTCAAGGATCTCAATTCTCAATACAGGCTATTTTGGTATTTTTATAAATAATTTTAAAGGAGGGAACCCAACGTTGAAAAATAAATCCTAAAATGCTATTTAGGATATATTAACGAGTCCTGACCACTTACCTACCATTTTCCCCAAAATTCGAAAATTCATATAGTGTCCAATAAACCCAAGAAAACACTCATATACAATGTAGATTAAAAAAAAGAAAGAAAGCAGAGAAGACTTCATCCAAATTCTTAAACATGTGAATATTCAAAACGTAGCTTTATCAAGTACGCTATTTGGGTTCATTTAAGTGTAGTAATTAGGGTACGAGAGAGTGAGGGGTCAAGGGGTGACGTGGGTCTTATCATGGTGGAGAGTATGAGAACCATAAAAGTTGAAAAATGAGGGTTAAAATGTTTATTTATTTATTTATTTATTTTTGTGAGTTGGGACTTTTACCATAATTTTTTTTCAAATGTAAATTAAAAGAATTTCATGAGTGAGGAGGCTCACTTATTATGCTGCGCCTCCTAACCCATCAAATGTTTTTCTTTGAGATAGATTTATTAAAAAAGAAAAGGAAAATGTTAAAATACGAATGCAGTTTTTATGAAAAGGAAGAAAGGCGCTTGAATCCTAATCCAAAAAGCACTTTGGGAATCACAAATCTAAAATCTTCATGATAACTCTGAAATCAATTTTCAACACCAATTAAGAATTTGGAGCTGAAAAATTGGTCTAGATCTTGTAGATCTATAAAAACTTATTTTTAAGGTAAAATACACCGTTTAGATAGCTTGTTATAATATTCACTATTTTTAAGGCTTAGAATCCTTTTTTTTGTTCACAACTTTAAAAGTCAAAGCTAAAATGATATCTTTGAAGATTTTTTATACTAGAGCTGTAATTTTTAATGAGTTTTTAGACAAGGCTTTACTTATTTTGATCAGCCCTGTCAAAACATTTTCTACAATAAAACCAAGGTATTATAGACAAAAGAAAAACCTCACCTCATGACTTAACCAAAAATTTATTTCCGGTGTCCAAAAACCTTCAAATCAATGATCTCAACCTTGATTATTATTTTCAAGTATTCATAGATCCATATAATTTGTACCTCTTTTGAATACAAGGTTCATAATTATGTGGAAATAGATTTTGAAAAAGCATACCATTCACATCACATGGACAGGTGGAAAGGTGCACAAGCCATGGTTGGGATTTCATGAGGTTTATCTAATTGCCAAAGTTAATTTCCTATTTTTATTTTGAAAAATGTATATCGGAATATATACATGAGTAAGTTTATTTTTATAAAAAAACTAAATAAAAATAATTAAAAAATATTTTAAATAAAAAACAATCAAATTACCCCTTATTATTAATTTTATTAATTCTAATTATCTATAAATAAAAATATTTTAAATAAAAAATAATCAAATTACCCCTCATTATTAATTTTATTAATTCTACTTATCTATAATATTATTAAATCACAATTAATCCATATTATATTATTAACCCGATAGACACATGTCGCAAAAATAAATGGGGACCTAGCTCATAGAATTCAGGGCATGTGACCATTAAAAAAAAGGTGTTTAGGGCAATGTAGTTAAAATGGGCTCCCTTTTTTTTAAAAATTCCTCTAAGCCAGAGTTTATACCCATGCGAATTCCTTCGTTTTCTCCCTCTATTTATTATTTTCAAGGTAACTCTCATCTTTTATTATTATTATGGTAACTCCAAATGTTTCTTTAAAATGTTGTATATTGCTCATTCCTTAAAAGGTCTTGCCATAAATCTAGCCATATCTATCCTAAAATGTGCATATGATATACCTCCTTTAAAATGTATTATTTACGGCAAGGCTTATCGTCTCCTAAATTTAGTGCCTAATACTTGCCCCTAAAAATGATCCAATCCTCTCCTAAACTTGATGCCCTCTCTCATATCCACGTGGGACCACCTAAAATCTCTCAAACTCCAATCTAGGGCTGGCAATTGGCTGAGCCTCGGTTAGCTTGGCCCAAGTCTGGCCCTCGGCTTGTCTTAGCTTGGCCTAAGTCTGGCCCTCAGGCTACATTTTGCGACCTAAGCTCTTGGTTTTTAGAGCCCCATTGCCACCCCTACTCCAATCTTCTCCTAAAGTGTTTTTCATTTCTCAGTGGGGAGGAGGAGATCCCCTCAACCTAGGACTAGAACCTGGGAACCAAGCGCCGCGAATTCTATCGCCTGACGCTCTGGCCACTTTATACCTAGGCTTCTTGCCTAACATCCATGTAGGACCACCTAAAATCTCTCAAATTTCTTGCTACTTCCTTATATACCTTGAACCACTTAGATACCTTCTAAATCCTCTCATATTCGTACAATAGATATTCCTTAAGGATTGTGCAATGTATTGGGGCAAGCTTTCTATGCTTCCTTTGGAGCATAAACCTTATATACTTATTTTTATCCAACCGTGCATTCTGACTCGATGGCTAAGATGGCTCCAAAAACGATGTCACCTTTCTACACTATTTTATTTTTTAATTTTTTTTTAAAATTATTTTGTAACTAAATTTTAGACGTCCACTCCTCTCCTAAACTTGCACTTGTACAAAATATAAAAATAAATATTATCAATAAAATAAATTGATTAAAATACCCCTAAAAGTTTCAAGGGGTATTTTGATTATTACATTTTATCGAATTTTTTTTTAATAATTTTCGTAGGTGCACCCCATTGAGAAGATGATACGTACCAAATGTCATATTCATACAATTTGTAGAAAAATGACTAAAAATAAAATACTCTAAGGTATCGGATCTAAATCAAACGGTGTGTCGCTCGCTTGATATAAATCAGGCTGCATGGGAGGAGAAGCATATAAATTGGACTGCATGGGAGGGAAAATATAGAAACGTTTTGGCATATAAAAATAAAACTCAAGTCCAAATTTCATATTAATAACAGTTAAAAAAAACGAGGTTTGTTTTTGGCCCTTGGATACGGCTGGTTCAATATGAACTATTAAAAGGTGAACGTATCTTAGGGATTTCGCATGAACGTTTTCACGAGAAGATTTCAAGGTGAGGCTTTACCTTTTTCTTATAAGGGCTGGACTTTATAGGAGCTACATTCAAAAGAAAATTTCTTATGCAAAAGTTGAAATAAATGGTGTAAAAAAAAAAGCAAAAAATATCAACTATCATCTTAACCTATATATCATTTAGATTAGGGTGTGGTTTGTCTAGAGCCGACTCTAACAATCAAAGTAAAGCGCACTTTCAAATAGTATCAAGAAATGTAGTTTCGATATTAGAAATTTTTAGGATAACTATATTTTCATATTTAATTATAAAATTAAAGCTTCAAAGATAGTGTAGATCGAATAGATCTATGAAAACTTGAAAATTTTGAAAATTGATAGTCCAAAAATATATTACAAGATGCATTGCTTTCAAAACTTGAAATCCATTTTTTTCTCATATCCATGATGAGATGATGATCAATTTGGGAATATTCAGGCCCCAAAACAACCCCTTGTAGAGAAGTTTTTGAGGTACACCTTAATTTAATTAGAACCTCGCACTTATAAAAAGAAGCTTTTGAGGTGCACCCAAATTTAATTGTTTAGAGCCTCGCACTTATAAAAACATTTTCCTTTAGATTACTGATTACCATAGTTGTCTGAGATTATGAAATCCAGAGTCCGCTGGCTCACGAAACCCACACTTATTTAAAAGACGACGCCTATGGACATTAGCCCGCCGCCTTAGATTATCAATGGCAGCGACTTCCTGCCGCTAAATCAATGGCATAAAGGTGAAGGTTCACCGGAGCAGTTAGATAAGTAGATATATGGATGGAGATAAAAAGGCCAGTTGGCAAGTTTTTGCAGGGGTATTTTGTACAACTCCTCCCTCGAGCACAGAGTCTGTAAATCCCAAATTTTGAGATCGATATACGTGTTTGATTTATGAAAGATGTGGATTCGGAACACTTCCATGTTTAGTAAAAGAGAAGTTTTAGAGAAAAGTGGAAATGGAAATATCTATTTTCCTTGCATTTATGACTAAAAACTAATTAGGACTAAAAAGTGGATACCGCTATTTCCATGGCACTATTGAACCAGACGCATCCACTTGAGACACGGTCTGCAAAACCTTATTTTATAAAAAATCAAACAATCTCAAAAGATTAATTTAAAAAAATATATATATTGAGTTTTTGGACCTCTGTATTTTTCCTTGGGTGCTTCCTGTTCAATCCTCAATTTACGAGTCATTTTCTCAGCTACACACAGTCAATTTTTTTTTTTTTTTTTTTTTTTTCTTTTCTGGATTTGATTCTAGATACTCATCATTGTCATTATCTTTTTTTTCCAATTAATTGGGGAGATATAAAGATCCACAAAATATTCCGACTTAGAGTTAGAACACCAAATGTTCAGAATTCCAAAAAAAAAAAAAGGCCAAATTAAAATAGTAGAAATTAGAAGTAGATCAAAGCCATAGGACGAAACATACCCGAATTAAAATAGCAGATATTAATAGTTTAGGGGGAAAAAAAAAAAAGTCATAAGAATAACTAATATTTTATTCAAAAAGAAATGTAGAATAATAACTAATTTAGATGTGTTTTTTTGAAGAACTGCCCCTCCCCTCTAAGGATGAGAGTGAAGGGAATTCAGGCAGAGAATTGAAGATCAATTCTGCAAATTAAGGCAAAAAAAAAGAATAGAGAAAGAGATAAATAGAACTCACAAGGAGGCTGAAGCCAGAGACTCCAGCGAGAGATGTAGCTATGGCAGCACCAGAGAGGGACAGCTCGCCTAGGTGGCCGACCACCATTACCGAAACCACCTGTAAAAGATACTGCGTCATGTTAACAACGATCATCGGCCCTGCAATTACACATATTTTCTTGATCTCGTCCACCACAACGCCTCCCTTTGCTGGTTTCACCAGCGCCTCTCTCAAACCGCACTCCACCGCCATTATGCCCCTTCCCCTCTCTCTCTCTCTCTGAACCTCCTAAAAATGATCTTCGGATTGGAGCTATATTTAGAGAGAGAAGATGTTTAGAGAGAGAGAGAAGATGTTTAGAGAGAGAGAGAAAGAGATGGTTTTCTCTCGCTCTTCCTCTCGCAAATGAAGGGGGGAAAGGGAGGGAGGGTTTTAATAATTGTTGGGCGTGAGAAGGGACAAGTTGAGGTGAATGCCTTTTGGATTCTTTTGTAGGAGATTTGCTTAACAAAGTGTCTGACATTTTAGAAATAAATGTTTAAATAACCAAAAATAGTCCAAGGAAAAACTTTGAATCTAGCCGAGTATGCTGTTAGTTACCTCTGTGTACCCGCGGGAGCATTTTTCTCGATCACTCCCTTCGGTAAAAGTTAATGTAGAATTGGTATGTGCCCCTGCCCGTGCATTTAGGGATGTAGTGTCTCGGCTAACATCTTTTTATGGGTTTTTGGTTTTCTTTTTTTGAAAATTATACAATGAGACAATTTACTATAAGGTGGTCACAATGAATCTTTGACCATTCCATATGAAATTAGATGGTGGCATTTATTTTATTGACCAAGTTTAAACTTCTAACGAAATTTTTTCGAATTTTGTGACACTTTCAAATTATCAAATTTTGACAAGATGATTGTCACGTGACCTTCTTGTATAAAAATAAATCATCTCATTGTATACAATCCCTTTTTATTAATTTATTTATTTATTAAAGTAAAAATGGTGGGAATGGAGCCTAGCACATTAGGTTGGGGTACTTGCCCCCACTAACCACTAATGTTCCAATGTCATTCCCCGACGTCTTCACCAACCTCAAAAAGAACAAAAGTTTGCGAACTCTCAATGTGTGTAACTGAAAATAACATTCAAATGTAGAAAGATTATCCAATCTTAGTTCCAAGAGCCTGTGAAGTTGGAAGCTAATTTTTTTAAAAAATAATGAATAATAATATTCTTTATAGCCTGAGCATGTAACTATACATTATGGTTTTTCACTATCTACAAGTCTGAGATCCATTTAATTATCTAAATAAAAAAATATATTTTGAGTTCTTCAACCCCTAGAACCTAATTTACTCATCTATTCAATATTCCGCCAATATTATTCTTTTTCAAGGACTGCTTTTATTTTCTTTTTCTTTTTATAAGTTTAGTCACGAGGTTGAAGAGGTTACAACTCAAATCGTTTAGATCCCAAGAGCACTCTCAGATTGGGTTCTGCTTGGTAGATTAAATTGACAATATGTTTCCTGAGGAGCACCAAATCTTCTTGCTGCACCAGTATATTTTCCACATACTCACCCAAAATATCTAGCACCAGCACCATACACTCGGGGATAAATTATTTGCCACAATGCTTTCTCCCCAAGGCAAGTAGGGTAAAATGCTGGTTTGGAACGGCGTATCAGATTTTTTATACTACAATACCCTTTATTGGACAAAATTTCCAAAACAACTATGCCAACTCTAAATTAGATATTGAAATTATTGTATCTAAATTTTGCAAACTTTGAATCATTTGACGAACGTTTTAGGCTCTATTACATCCATTTTTCTTAACGTGATAACTACAAATTAATTGAGTACATATTTAGAAAGCTTATATAAGGTGTTAATTGTACAAGTAAGACTCACATAAAAAACCCACTGAAAATAGTCGTTTTGAAGCTAGAAGTCCTCCAATTGATCATCTCGACTTGAGAAATATGGATATGAAAAAAAGTTGCAAGTACTAAAAAAGTGTATCATGTAACATAATATTATTTAGATCATCCATTTTCAAGATTCTCAAGCATTTAGAGCTCTACTTGATTTTTAAAATTTTGGAGCTTTAAATTTCGGGATGCAAATAGGTTCTCAAGACTAGATTTCAATTACCAAACTTGTTGTTGAGATTCATGGATATTTAAAGATCATTAGCTTTGGTTTGTTTATTGTACCTTGGAAATTCTTATATATGAATACTCATACTAATATCAAAATTCTCTATTTTAGTGGAACTTTTGTAATATAGAGCGGCTTATAACATATCATGTGTTAAGCGTTCCATCCCATGAGGGAGGGACACCAATGGCTGTTTTGAAAAGATAAAAATATGACTTATTGACCATGATCCCATGAAATATAAGTGGTTAGGTGCCTCGAGCTCGTCTTCCGGATCCGGATGATTTGGCGGCACGTATCTCAAATTTCATGGGAACTCCGAACTTTGAGATTGCTCTCTTGGGAACCTCGCTCAGGAGCAAGGGCAGGTATTCCAACCGATGAGAGAGGAATTTACGGTGAGACTTACTCGGGCTGGCTCGCGTGGGCGCCCTCTTAGATCATAAGAAAGCCCCCCAGTCCTACAACTGGTTCGGAATCGCTTCCCTTAGCCTGTATTCTCATGTTTCTGCAATCACACACACATGGTTAAGTTTACAGGACAAGTGGGCCGAAGGACCCCACCTTATCTTTGGGTGAATGTACACAAGGCGTGTACATTCAAAGGAGAAAAGAGAAGAAATGATGAGATGAGAGTTGAGAGAAGGAAGAAGAGAGAAGAAGAAGAAAAGAAAGAGACAATTGACCGAATGACTAGCCTAGCACAATGGCTAGATTGGCATGACGATTGACCTAACGTGGTAGCAAGACGGGCACGGTAACGGACGGGCACAGCGACAGTACTACTCGACGACAGAACACCAACACCGACCAACCAGACACAGTGGTTAGTTCGACGTGGTAGCAAGACGAACACGGTAACTTAGACCGGCACGACGGCAGTACTGCTCGATGACAAGACTACCGTAACAGTGCTAGACTTGTCCCTTGGTCAAATGAGAGAGGAAGAAGAAGAAGAAAGATGGAGATAAGGGGTAAGAAAAACAAAGAGAAAGAGAGAGAGAAGAAGAGAGAAATAGGAGAGAAGAGAAGGAAAGGAGAAGAAAAAGAAGAGAAGATCAGAGTAGAGAAGAGAGGGGAAGAAGAAAGAGAAGAGAGAGAAGAAAAGCATGGACGATGATGGACTTCTACCGTCCATGACAGAGAAATATGAGAAAGAAAGAATATGGACGGCGATAGACTTCCGCCATCCATGTTAGAGAGAAGGTGAGAGGGAAAGGACATGGACGGCGATGGACTTTCGCTGTCCATGACAAAGGACAGAGGAGAGAAAGAACATAGACGGCGATGGACTTTCACCATCCATGACAGAGGACGGAGGAGAGAAAGAACATGGACGGCGATGGACTTTCATCGTCCATGACAGAGAGAGAGACATGAATGAGAAATGAATGTCATGCGCGACGACGAGCATCACCATGCACCACATGGGAAAGGAGAAATTTGGACAGAGGCCCGATCCACCACTCAGGTTAAGGCCCGCCTCACTGTGCATATTTCCAGAAGATAAAGGAAGGTTGAGAACGTCATACCCGACAATGAGCATCACTGTGCATGACTTGAGAGGAGAGAGAAAAGAAATCAGAGTGAAGGCAAGAAAGACAGGGAGGAGGAAAAATGATTTCAGGAAAGAGGAAGAGGAAAGGAAAGTCGAGAGAAAAGAAAGGAAAGAAGAGATGGCAAAGGAAAGTGAGGAGAGAAATTGAAAGAGATCCAGAGGAGAAAGACGAAAAGAGAGAGAAAGAGATTAGGAAAGAGAAAAGAAGAATAAGGAAAGAGAAGAGGAAAGAGGTACACACGTCGCTGCCACAGTCGTGGGTGTCGGAGGGAGGAGAAAACAGAAAGAGAGATTCGTGCATGGGATTGCCATCGCCGCGCATGTTCAGACAGAGAGAGACAGAGAGAAAGATAGAGCAGAGAGAAGAAAGTAGAGAAAGAGATTCGTGCATGGCATTGCCATCGCTGAGCATGTTCAGATAAAGAGAGATAGAGAGAAAGATAGAGCAGAGAGATGAAGTTAGAGAAAGAGATTCGTGCATGGCGTTGCCATCGCCATGCATGTTCAAACAGAGAGAGAGACAAAGAGAAAGGTAGAGCAGAGAGAAGAAGGGAAGAAAGGATAGAGAAAAGAAAATGCATACGGCGTTGCCATCACTGTGTGTGTGAGATAGAGAAAATACAATAGAGAGAGAGAGGTTCGTGCATGGTGCTGCTATCACCATGCACATTCAGCCAGATGGAAATAGAGAGAAAGATCGAGAATAAGAAGAAAGAGAAAGAATGGGACACACACAGTGCTGCCATCGCCATGTGGGTTAGAGAAAGAGAAGGAAGAAGATGACATGTACGGTTCTACCACAGCCGTGCGTGTTCACAGAGAAGAAGAGAGAGAAGCCGAGAAAAGAAGAAGAAAGAAAAGAGAGAGGAAGTAAGAGAGAAAAAAAGGAGGAAAGAAGAAGATAGAGAAGCGAGGAGGAGAGAGAAAGAGAGATAAGAGGAGGAGAGAGAAAATTACCTTATAAAAAGTACCGACCATTTTCTTCTCTCTCCTCTCTTTCTCTCTCTCCAAGACACATTCACGAACTCAAAGTAAAGGCACAAACTTTATTGGTCAATTGAAAGTCTGAGGGGGGATCAAGGGAAGAATTCTTTACAATTAGGTTTAGCATGTATTTATAGAATTGGGCCCAAACATGGGTAGATGCCCAAAAACTATCTTAATTGATGATAATTACAATTTAATTGAATTAAAATAAATTCTAAAAATGGGTGCAAAATGACTGTTTTGTCGCTGCCTAACAATTCATGAAATTTCAAAACAATCCATGTTGTTGCCCTAGAATGTGTGTGATCTTCTATGGATGATCCAGGGTTTCTCTGGTGCCCGTTTATCTGAAAGACGATTGTTTTCTTGTAGGGATCGGCATGGTGATCGATTTGATACCAACTTTGAGCTATGGATCGTGTTTTTAAGCCACGATCATGCGACTTGAAATTTGGATGAATCTTGAAAACTTTGGATCAATAGTATGCTTGTTCCTTGATGTTTTTTCATGATTTCTTCGCAAGATCACACTAAGCATCTCGTCACGATCGCGTGGCAACAAATGCAGCCCGATTTTGTGCCCGAACGAAGATTTCACAACTTTTGGGTTTTGGCCGGAATATGGAATTTCGGTTTCAAAATTTACAGTCAATTTATTAGCTTCATGTATAAAATCCGACCGTTCATCATGTACGGGGTTTTAACCAGAGATAGCTCTAGACCTTACGCACATGAAGGATCTAGTCTCATATCAATCCGATACGCGAGCCCATGATTTGGCCATTCAAGAGCGACATGTCGCTGTTTATTTTCCTTAAACTTTTTTCACGGATTGGCAACTTCTCTCTAGCTTTTCTCCCTGCTCGGGCGTCGTCATGGGGCATGCCACATATCGAAACGCTCGTCTCGACAAGATAAACACGCTAACAAATATTGAGCGTGATCTGACCTGGGACGAACAAGATGTAGACCCCAAAATTCACTGCCTGAGACTGAAAAAATAGTCACCTTTTATGGTGATTTGGTGCAGGGAGGGCGCACGGGAATAGTATGCGGCCTACCCATTTTTGGTCTTTTACCTATAACTTTGTCCTGGAGTGCCCAATTAAGCTTAAACTTGATCCATAGGGGTTTTCAATCGTGCCAGATCCTATGACGGTGGTCCCACAACAATTTGACACACCAAAAATATAGTTCTAGTTACGGGATCTGTTGCAGGGTGCTAGAGATTGATTTTTCTGAAATTGTTTCTTTGTCTGCACTGCCTTAAGCATGTCGGATTGCGACAAAAATTAGCAGGTGGCCTTTTGAAGTTCTTAAGAACATTCTGACTAATTCTAGGGAATTTATGAGACTGTTGAGAATTCCACTGTATGTCAAGGCTTTATTGACCAGCTTTTCTTTTTATTCTGCATCGGGGACCCAAGGTGCTGAAAAACATCTTCCACCAGCTTGCTCCGCCGAATGTTGGGCTTCGAGAGTAGCGCAAAGGACAACATTCAAAAAATTTCCTTGGACTTTACTAGTTTTTTCTTCCTAGCCACAAGACCACATGAGCACCAAGGAGATTCACGCAATGCTATAGCTAGAATGCTTAGACATTTGGATGCAAAGCACAGGTCCATCCGTGGAGACTTTAGGGGGAGAAGAGACTTGTTTAAGGGATCATGTTGAAGACCTCACCTTCAAGGGACTAATTGTGATTTTGGTCAAACTCAGACCTGTCTAGTGGTCGAGTTCCATGCTGAAGGAAATTTCTCCCATTTTGTTATGGGTTTGTTTGTTTTGTTGTTTGTTGTGGATGGTCTGCTGAAGGGATTTTGGTTGGCATCCATTTGAGTGGTGCACCAGATTGTACTCGCTGGGCAAGGTACCTTAGTTTATCGAGGTGACTAGCTGTGGGTATAACCCCTGCCTACTGCTTGCAGTTTTCTTTGCATAACAGGTCCAAGTTCTGACTGACTTTGGCATGGGGCTTCTTTAGCATTTTGGAGTGTGTTTGTGACCTCGTGGGAATAATGCTCTTCCTCATGAGACTTGTCTTGCATTCTTGATGAGTTTTCTGTCTTTCGAGTCCTTTATGTAAATGGACTCAGACTGTTGGAATCTTGCTTGATGCCCATATTTTTGGATCATGGTATAGTGACACCAGGGATTTTTCTCTTTAGAATGTGGGCTGAAGCCGTCTGTTGAGGCGAGTACTGCATCAACTTGTTTATTGGTCTAAGGGTCCTTTGTGGATTTTCACTTGGACTTGGGAAGTAGCGCCATAGACACATTTTTCACCAACTTCCTTTTATTTGAGGCTCTTTTATCCATGACCTCTCTATTTGAAGATATTTTTCAGCACCTTGGTCCTTGATGCGGAATAAAGGGGAAGCCAGTCAATAAAGCCTTGATATACAGTGGAATTCTTGACAGTCTTATAATTTCTCCAGAACGAATAAAAATATTCCTAAGCACTTCAAAAGGCCACCTGCCAAGTTTCATTGCAATCAGACATGTCTAAGGCAGTGCAGACAAAGAAACAATTTCGGAAAAGTCAGTCTGTTGCACCCTAAAACGAACCCCGTAACTAGAACAATATTTTCGATGCATCAAATTGCTGTGGGATTACCGTTATTGGATCCGACATGGTCGAAAACCCATAAGGGTCAAGTTTCAACTTAATCGGACACTCCAGAATAAAGTTATGAAAAAAATACCGAAAAGGGGTAGGTCGCACACTATTCCTGTGTGCTTTCTCTGCACCAAATCACCATTAAAGGGGGATGTTTTTACCGTCTCAGGTAGTGACTTTCGGAGGCCATATCTCATTCGTCCGGAGTCGGATCGCTCTTAAATTTTGTAAGCGTGTTCGCCTCGTTAATACAAGTGTTTCAATATGTGGCACACCCTGTGACGACGCACGAACAGGGAGAAGAGTTAGAGAGAAGTTGTCGATCCGCGAATAAAGTTACAGGAAAATCAACAGTAATATGCCTCACTCAAGCAGCTAAATCACGACACTCACACATCGGATTGACATGAGACCAAATCCATTGTGTACGTAAGGTCTAGGCTATCTCTGGTTCGAATCTCATATATGATGAACAGTCAGATTTCGCACTCAAAGCCAATAAAGTGATTGAAAATTCTGACGCAGGAATTCTAGATTCTGGCCAAAACTCCAAAGTCACGAAATCTTCGTCTGGGCACAAAATTGAGCTGTGTTTATAGCCATGCGATCGTTACGGAAGGCTTAGTGTGATTCAACAAAGAAACCAAGGAAAAATATTAAGAAACAAGCACACTATCGATCCATAGTTTTCAAGATTCATCCAAATTTCAAGTTGCATGATCGTGGCTTAAAAACATGATCCATGGCTCGAAGTTGGCATAAAATCGATCATCATGCCGAGCTCAACAAGAAAACGGTCATCTTTTGGTCAAACGGGCATCAAGGCAACCCCGGATCATCCATGAAAGAGCACGCACGTTCTAAGGCAGCAACATGAACTGTTTTGGAATTCCATCTATTGTTGGGCAGGGGCAAAACAATCCTTTTGTACTCAATTTTAAAATTTCTTTTAACTCAATTAAATTGTAATTATCATCAATTTAAGTAGTTTTTGGGCATTCGCCCTTGTTTGGGTCTGATTCTATAAGTACATGTTAAACACAATTATCATAAGACCCTTGATTTTTCAATACTCATCAATAAAACATGAGAGTTTTCACGTTCAAATTGTGGGCACGTCATGGAGAGAGGAAGGAGAGAGAAGAAAGGTCTGATACCCTTTAGTGAAGGTAACTCTCTTTTCCTCTCATCTCTCTCTTTCTCTCTCCTCATATCTATCTCTTTTTCTCTCTCCTCATCTCTATCTCTCTCTTTCTCTTTCCTCTCGTCTATATCTTTCTTTCCTATTTCTTTTCTGATCTTCTTTATCCACTTTCATTATTTTTCTTTATCATTCCTTTCTCTTTCTTCTCTTTCCTACTCTCTCTGTTCTCTCTCCTTCCTCTCTGTTCATGCATGGCAGAGTCTATCGCTTAGCATGATGTCTTCTTGCTTTAAGGATGCAAACAGTGAGCCGGACCTTAACCTGAGTGGCGGGCCGGGCCTCTGTCAAAGTTTCCTTGTCTTCCCTTCTGTTATGGGTGGCGGAAGCTCATCGCCGTCCATGTTTTCTCTCTCTTCTTAATTATGTATCATGAACAATGGAAGCTCATCGTTGTCCATGTCTTCTCTCTCTTCTCTATTCCTCTGTCATGGACGATAAAAGCTCATCGTCGTCCATGTCTTCTCTCTCTTCTCTCATTTCTTTGTCATGGACTGCAGAAGCTCATCACTCTCCATGTTTTCTCTCTCTTCTTATTCCTCTGTCTTGGTCGGCGGTAGCTCATCGCTGCCCATGTCATCTTTATCTTCTTATTCCTCTGTCATGGACGGCCAGAGCTCATCACCACCCATGTCTTCTCTCTCTGTCAAGGACGGCAGGAGCTCATCTCGCCCATCTTTTCTCTCTCTTCTTACCCATCTGTCATAGATGGCGGGAGATCATCATCGTCCATATTTTCTCTATCCTCTCTCTTCTGTCATAGACGGCGGAATCTCATCATCGTCCATGCTCTTTCTTATCTTCTCTGATCGCCGTCCATGTTCTTTCCTATCTTCTCTCTAATCGTCGTTCATGTTCACTTGCTCACTTTTCTCTCTTTTTTCTTCATTCTTTTCCTTCTCTTTTTCCTCTCCCTCTTTTTATTTTCTCTCTCATTGCTCATCTTGTCTTCTTTTCACCGGCATGACATCGGTTTTATTGTGCACATCTCTCTTTCTCTCTCTAGTTTGACCAAGAGAGGCTGAGACAAACATTACCATGGTAGTCTCGTCGTCTAACAGTATTGTCATTGAGCTGGTCTTAGTTTACGTGCCCGCCTTACTACCACGATAAGCTCGCCATTGTGTCAGGCTGACCGATGATCGTTTTGACGTCTTGTAGTATTGTCGTTGTGTCGGTTTACTTACCATGCCTACCTTGCTACCACGTCGGGTCAATCACTTGCTGATCTAGCTGCTGTCTTAGTCTCGCCACCTAGTCGAAATTCCTTTGATCTACCTCTCTCTTCTTCTTTCATCTATCCTCCTACCCTTTCTTCTTTTGGATGTGCACGCCCGTGTACATTCACTCAAAGACAATGTGGGGTCTCTTTCAGCCCACTTGTCTTGTAAAATTAACCATGTGTGTGTGACTACAGAAACAGGAGAATACAGGTCAAGAGAGGTGATTCCAAACCAGTTCTACAATTGGGGGGCTTTCTTCATGATCTAAGAGGGTGCCCACGCGAGCCAGCCTGAGTAAGTCTCGAACCCACTTTAAATTCATCTCTCATTGGTTTGTATACCTGCACTCGCTCCTGAGCGAGGTTCTTGAGAGAATGATCTCAAAGTCCGGGTTCCCCTGAAACCTGAGACGCATGCCGCCCGATCACCCCGATCCGGAGGGCGAGATCAAGGCACCTAACCAGCTTGGTGACTCCATTGAGGACTTACTACCGCTTCGTCGGGTTATTTTTATTTGACTAATTTTTCCTTTGTTTTTCTGTTTTCACACACCACATGGCTGCGTTTCTTAACCCCTTTATCCGAATTGGGGATTTTTTGATCCCTGCATTTGCGAGTGTCCCCTGAGAACAAGTTCCTTGAACTTGGTTCCCAACTTTCCTTCTGAGCAAAGACCTAATGTCTAGCTCTCAGGTATAAACCTGGATAGATGTGAGGAGGGACTTAAAGGTCCCTAACTCTCCATAACCGAGCTCTGGTGGAACTTCAACCAAGACACCCTGCATCGGTGGCACATACGCCACCACTCACAACATACACCCTGTCACCGGCAAGTCACTTGTCAGTCGTATTGCCGAGGTACGCCGGAAGGCTACCCAATCACTTTCTGGTTGCTTTAGTTTGTCGCCGCAAGGCTACCCCCTACATTCTTGTACCACCACGAGCCTCTATCCTTAGAAGCTCAACACATCAAGGTGGAGACCCTTATGCCTCCACCTCTCGCACACACCTTAAGGCTCGTGGGTCATCCACTCAAGCCACACCTCGGGGCACCCTTTATGTTACCTCGAGTCAATGTCCAGGATCAGGCCTTCTAAGGCTAGGTCCTGCACACGTTATGCATGTGCATCCCACTTTATTGTTGCGCCAACTCAAGTACGCGGGAGTCGACTCCTTCGTCCTCTCACTCAGCACACACTAGCATACTCTGTAAGGGGCAGGCTTCCACCTGTTCTCTTACAAACACCTGCTCGCGATGCTCAACCAACTAAGGTCAGGCCACTTGCTCGAGCCCGGGTTGACCGCCAAGTAACCCATGATCCTTCTTCAAGGGGCGCACAAGCATCGCGGTCACAGACAACCCCTTGCTCCTGACTCAGGCACCCTCATGAGTCAACCCTTCCCTTGCTTTCCCCTCCTCCTTTGGGTAAGCACCTCCAGCCCTAGTATTCGAAGACCTTCTCCAAGAGTACTATCTTGAACCAGCTCCATTATCTCGGTCATGCCTCTAGAGCTCATAAGAGAGGTCGAGGCAAAGTCCTCCCCTGCCCAGGATGACTCCAGTTCCTGGCCCACCCGTTGCTTCACTTAATGGAAACAACACTTTCTTACGTAAGAAAAGCCAATCAGCCGTAGTCTCGATTGCAATTCTGGCATGAGGTTCATCAAAACCTCAAAGCCAAATGCGATAGGGGTTTGCAAATTCTGACTAGGGAAGCAATCAAGACAGTCGGAGCAACAAGCTCTGATGACCCTCTTCACCTTAACCCCTTATACCCTCTTCAGATGACAAAGCCTGAAGAAGAAGTCCACGAAACATGCGTGATAGTTAGTGTTGTAGAAGATGACCCAGCCCCTCAGCAGCCACTGTCTCAAGACCGTCAAGAACCGGTCCTCACACGAACGACATACAAGACTCGAGTCCAGTTGGGGCATGCTAACCCCTTGCTGACCGATCTACCGCGCGTGATCCGTCAAACTCGAAAGACCTCAACTGCAGTTAAAGCAGACCTCCCTAGAGAAACTGTCAACGTAATGGTTGTAAACGAGCCTGGTGACTCTCACGAAGAGCGCATGAATAAGTTCGAAGACATGGTGTGCCAATGATGGAGAAGATTGATTGCATAGATGCCGCATGACAATCGGCTAACCATAAGGTCAATTCCCATCACTCAGATGATACACCTCCATGGCAGCCCTTTCCCTCTACCTCACAGGACAATTCTATCCCTCACCTCATCTCATAGGCAGACTTCAATGTTATGGTGACGCATAGCTTAAAGAATTGACAAATCTCGAGAATACAGGGTACAACGCCTTATCAAAAGCTATACCCTTCATACATTGACCAGGTGTTGTTTCCATCAGATTACAAGAAAGGGAAGTTTCCCTTGTTCAATGGAACCACATCCCTGAGCCAGCATATTGCCCACTTCCAAGCAGCATGTCGAGAGACAGTGGCTGACGGGAGACTCCTAATCCGTCAATTCGTTGAAACCCTTGATGGCCCAGCTTTTCAGTGATATGCTTGGCTTTCCCCAAACTCAGTACATACATGGGAGGAAATGGGGAAACTATTCCACCAGCGTTTTATATGAGGTTGAGAGAGAGGTTCAAACCATCGAGCTTCTCACCTTGACCCAAGATCCCGATGAGCCCGTTGATCAATTTATGTCATGATGGACAGATTTGGCTGCACGTCATCCTAATCCTATGCTTGAGAAGGAAGCGGTTCAAACCTGTATATGGAACATGCAACCTGCGATTGTTGTACATGTTGAGGCCTCCATTCCGATTTCCATGTCAGAGCTGATATCTAAGTCGGTTCACATAGAAGTCTATCACGCCACCACGACGGTTCATGACAACAATCTGCAGGCTCAAGGGACAACCGGAGCAATGGTAGCTCTAGAACTAATAGCCGAGGCAGCCAACAAAAGGAGTGATCAATGCGGCCGTCACCACAAGAGATCCAAAGAAGGCTCCCTCCCAAACCTTGGATCTCTCCAAAGGGGTAAACACAATGACAGTGCCTCAGGCAGGCAAGCAACAATAGTCTTACAACTGAGTACCCCCACCTGCAGACTTTAATCCAGATGATTATTGGACCAGGCATAAGAATAAAGTCTATCCCTTTGAGAAGGATGGGTCCCTGCACTACTCCAATTATTACTGAAACATAATATGATCGAGCTCCCAAAGACCAAGTTTCGTGGTCAAGCTAGACTCGATACCCAGGCGAATTACTGTGCTTACCATTGAAGGATCAACCACCCCACAGAGGACTACTATATCTTAAAAGGAATTATCGAGGCCCTGATCCAGAAGGCAGATAAAGCTTGAAGAGCTAAAGAAAGCATTTGGGGTGGCATAAGCCTCCCACGCAGTAACAGTCCAAGTGGAAGATGAAGCGCCCGATCTTCTTCGCGCCTTGTTCGTTATGATGCTTTAAGAAGGCCTTATAACATCAAAACCGGCAAGGCAGCCCCAACGCCTTGCTCAGGGAACTGAGGATCATTGGTGCCCATACCATCAGCTATGGGGCCACGAACTGAGTGAATTCTCTAGTTTCCATGATATAATTGCAAAGAAAATACATGGATGTCAAGAGCCTTGTAGCGTTCCAGAAAGTGATCCCCAAGTCACCACTCCATCGGTGCGAGAGGGCTTTCCAACACAAGACCCGGGTAATGATGATTCAGATCCTACTGAACCCTCAACTTCCCAACCATGGAGAGTCTACCACGAGCGAAGTAGACTCAAGTCTGGAAGGCGAGAAGCAGTTCGCCAAGCTAAGGCTGTTCACAAGCCTAGCGCCATGAATCAAGCATTTCCAATGCATGCCAGGAGAAGACGGGCACCAAGGGCTGCTTGCCAGAGAAACAAGATGGCGCAACTGCCAGTCAAGCAGGAATTTCTTAGGCCTTTTCCCCCACTGCCAACTTTACTGGACTTCATCCATGGCACGATCATCCTTCCTTCCTCATCCCATCAAGGCCACTCAAAGCACGTCCAATGAGGGTGATGACGTTAAAAGCACTCCTCAACGGTCTGAACAGGGAAAGGACCTATAAGACTCCTTGCACACATCCAACTCTAGTGATGACGCAAAAAGCTGCCTAGATCAGTCCGATGAGGGAAACGACCTTAAAAGTCCCTCACATACTGACCCTTCTCCTTTTGCTTCTTCTGCTTCTCATCCTTCCTCTTCTATGTCTCCTGTAGGTAAAACCTTAAGATGTCCAGACTTCGAGGCTCTTGACAGAGAACTTGAAGGAACCTATATAAGTAGGACACAACGGAGGTGATTGAAAAAGATGCTAGCCCAGGCAGTAGGATTCTTAACAGTTGTTGACGCCCTAGCGACTCGAGCCAAGGTAAAGCCATCTTCTTCAAGGAAGCACAAGAAGTCAAAACCAAAGAAACCCCAGTGGCCCTCTGAGTCTGACTTGGAGAAGAGGCTGAGAGAATTAAGAGGGCAGAGCTTCTATTCTCAGGAAGTCTGTCATATGGTGCAGATATCTGAAGCATCACCCTGCACGGGGCAAATGAGTCTGAGATCAAGGAAAATGCTCCAACCTCCACCTCAAAGCCAGACATTCTGAAGTTTCCTGGTTTGCCAATTCTCCCTCACCCGAATTCTTCAAGCAATCCACCCATCCTACAGCTCACTGAGCTTCTTCCTCATTCAAGTACCTTGGACAATCTACCCACCCTCCAATTCCTTGTGAGGCCACTGGTCTCATATACCCAGCCACCTCGTATGCCTCAACCTAAAACCTCCATCACCCAAACCAAGCCGGTTGTGCAATCAAGTTAGCCAGCAAGCCAAAGCAAACCTCCTCCACCTAAACCTGCTCCTCAACCCAAACCGACGGCAGGGTCAGGAACACAAAAGGCTGACGAGGAAAAGGTGAAATATGATGTGATGGGGCACTTAAGGAAGCTTTTGGCTCTTCTTAGCATCTATGATGCTCTCATGCTCTCAAGGGACTATCATATGACTCTGATCCAGGCTCTTTTCGATCTAGACGTATATGAGACTGAAGCGCGATCACCTTCTCAGAGGATGATCTGCAATTAGGAGAAAAATGTCACAATCGCCCTCTCTTTGTGACTAGTGAATTACATGCATACCCCATCAACCAAATTATGTTGGATGGAGGATCAACGGTTAACCTTATCCCAAGGAGAATCCTCACTCAGTTGGGATTAGGTTATGAAGATCTCACTCCGACGCATATCACAGTCTAGTGATTCAACTAGTCGGGAGAGAAGCCGGCTGGCACTGTCCGCCTTCATCTCAAGATTGGTGAATTAAACGACTACGCTCAGTTTCATGTAATCGACACAGATACCTCCTACAATGTCCTTCTTTCGCCCATGGCTCCACGGTCTGGGGGTGGTCCCTTTCACATTGCACCAGTACTTCAAGTATAGTCGAGATGGGAGACAACATACAGTCTATGCCGACAAAAGACCGTTTCCCGTAGCTGAAGTCCACTATGTTGATGCCAAGTATTACTTCACAGAATCGGTGTCATCTCAAAAGCCAAACGATGGTGATTACAAATCTATAAGAAAGGTAGAATCTTCATCACATGAAGATGTTGAGGACATCGGACGAATAGTGGTTGACATGTTCAAAGAAGAGGAAAGACAAGGAACAATTCTCCCTCTGACTCCCCTTCATGCTAGCATGCTATTCACTACCCCTGAAGAAGCTCCATCTTCGCCTAAGGATGAAGCTTTCCCCTCTACTTCTAGTCCAGATCCACCTTTGCCTGAAGATGAACCAGAGGTCACTCCTGAGATTGAGCAAGTCATGGGAATAGAATTCTCAGCTTCAAAGGTCACCTACACTCCAGATCATCAAAAAGTCCTGCATATCCCGATTACAATCTTGAGAGCAGAAGTGGCGTGCCAACCGCCGCGGAAGATTTTCAAAACCCAGTTGCTATAAGCATAGAGGATGCTCCTCACCCCACAGTAGGGCAGTTCAGATCAGTAGCCAACCACAAGTTCTGCACTTCCCTCGTTTGGTAGGAGGAGAGCAGTTTGAAATAGGACAACCTTCTCATCCTCAAGAATAGGATCCTTTAGCAGAGTTAAGAAGCGAAGTTCGCAGTCTCCGGAGCCAATTGGAGGTTACGCATATCAATTCAAAACATCTGAAGGAGATCGTGCTTGAGACCAAGAGCTATGATGGGCTTGAAGTGAATGCACCTTGAATGGAGGCCAAAGGCCCTCTTGATTGGACTATTTATAGTGAGCATGCTCTTCAAATGATGAGAAAAATGAATTATGAGCCTTTGGCCAATCAAATGTTAAGGGGGAGAAGAAGCAATTTCTCCCCCATTCGAAGTCATTGAAACCACAAACAGCTCGTCATAAGACTAAACAAGGCCTAGGGTATTAGAACCTTTAATAATAAAAATTTTGAGAGGTGTTCAAACCCAAAAAGAGCAAATGCGGTGCCCCAAAGTAAAATAAGAATGAAATCATGCAGCACAATCAGCCTGAAAAAAAAAAAAAAAAAAAAGAAAGAAGAAGAAGAAGCATTTTATTCATGAATTCAAACTTTTTACAAGTGTTGGAAAAGGAAGGACACTCTTAAAAAAGATCAATGATTTTATTAATCTCTTCTCTAGATGTGGTGGAAGAAGCCTCGACATGCTGGGTATGTTCCTTCAGCTCGACCACCATTTGAGTTTCCTGCTCCATGGAGGCAGTTTCTGATTCGATGGTGCGCGTGAGTTCTGATAGATCCTCAGCCAAAGAAGTATCTAAAGCTCTTCTCTGAATCATCTCCTTTTGAAGATCTTTGAGTTCCTTTCTTAATTTTCCCATGTCCTCCCTTACTCCAACCATCCTGTTGAGCCAAGTTCTCCCCTCCATCTTGAGGTTGAGCTGACGAGCAACCATAGTGGCCTTCTTCTCAGCGCAAGAATTTATTCCCTCATGACGACACGAGATTGACTCCTCCAAGGAAGCCAACTTGTTGGTTTCTACCTTATGATGTAGTCTTCCCGACCACCAGCTCTCCAACTCATTTAAAGTAGCGTCAAAATGAGAAAGAAATTTTGGCGCACTCCCAAAAACAATGGCCGCAACACCAAATTCCCTGAGTTTGGCCAAGGCCTCACCCAGCTTATTGAGAGGCAGCTCCCTTAAACCTTGAAGGCCTGTACGAAGCATGCCTGAAATTATACCAAAATCCCACTGCAAATGGGTCTGGATGATACTACTCTGTTTGCCACTGCTGAAGAGGCTTCAGTTTCAAGGATCGGGCTCACAGAGGTGATAACCATCTGAGTCACTGACTCTTCTGAAGCAATTGTGAATTCCAGAGTTTCGTGCATCTCAGATCCAGAGGCAGCCCCTGCCTCAACCTGCATGAATTCCTCAATATCAGTCTCGTCACCTTGACCCTCGCCTATTGGGGTCATCACTTATATCTCCAAAGAAGCCTCTTCCCATTGTTTCTCGCCTTCCTGAACTGTCACGTCAGTATTGGCAAGTTGAGGAGCTGCCTTTTCCCTTTGGCCCTTATCTTCTGAGACTAACACTTCAAGCTCAGTCATGGCCTCTTTCATCTGGCCTGCGTCCTCTACAACCAAGACTTTTGCAACAAAAGCTCAATCCCTTCATCTTCCTGACTTGTGCACTCTAGGGCAGTAGCCTCATGATGCTCAAGAGCCTCGCTAACCATAGGCCCCTTCTCAAGAAAGATGTCGGGGCCTTCATCATCCATTACCTCAGCCCATGTCTCAGTCGGGGCAGTAATTTCCTGAGGGTCAGATATCATGTCAGTGTTAGGAGGGCCTTCAGCCTCATTGACCTCCATTGGAATCGGATCTGATTCATGAATCCCCCTTGGATCTAGAGACACCACCCTAAGTTTCGGAGTCACCTCTAGATCAGAAGTGATAATAATAAGCTTAGAGGGGCTGGATTCATCCACTTTGGTCTTTGAAGAGGCAAAAAGTAGTTTAAGAGAGGTAGAAGATAGTGGAGAAAGCGCAGAAGGTGACACCAGGGAAGTAGCAAATGAATCAGAAGAGGAAGAGCTACCCCTTGATTCCAAACTCACAGGAAGTTTTGCACCCCTACGTCTTCGAGCAATTCTACCAGCCTGACCTGGTGCAAGAGTACCGGTAGGGGTAGAGAATTTCCTTTTCTTCCCTCCTATTGGAGGAGGAGCAGCCGCTTCAGAACTCCCTCCTTGAGAAGGGCCTGCAACAAGTCTACTGTGAGGACCACTCCTGATCAATGCGTTCAAGTTCTGCACTGGACGCCCCTCATGACTTGGGACCTTTCCGCCCTCCTTTCATTCAAAGCTAGAGCCGAGTTTATCAAAGATTCTCCCAGTCTTTTTCTTCATGGCAAGAAATTGCGACGAAGTGTCATCTGCCGCTATCCCTCCAAGAATCCAAAGAGTCTGCCAATTCCATGTATACCCCAAGTTGAAAACCTCGCTAAGAGTGTGAGCATTGACGATCCTTCTCTATCTAACCTCTTGATGCCAATTTATATTTTTCCCTTTCCAGGGGTGAACAGCCTCCCATTATCCCGAGCTAGTAAGCCTCTACCAACATGCATAGGCCTCGGTTACCCAGACCCTTATGCCAAAATGGGGTAGCACATACTTGCTAATCTCTGTCGCCTCCAAACATGTGGACCATGTGGTCCATACATGCTCTAGTAACCAAAATTTTCGAAGAGTTCCAAGCTCTTCCTTCTTCCCGGTGTTCACTCTGCCACGACGCTTCTCAAAAAACATGGAGAAAGGGAAGCTCTGATCAAGCCCATGTTAGCGGGCGAACCGATGAGGGAAGTACCCTTCCAGTCTGGCACAGTTCGAGGTCCGATAGAGCAAAACCTCCCCTTTAACGCTCAACATGAACATGATCTCCCTGATAATCGTTAGAGCGCCATCCAACTCCTTCCCCAGTTCATCAATAAAAGCGCGATCGGCAAAGCCCCCAACTGGAAATGGGACATGCCGCATATTTGAGGATTCATTCCCAAACATGCTCCGAGCCTCCCCTGGGCTATGAAAGATAGCCTTTTTACCAGCAATTCTCATCAAGAAGGAGCATATGTTCTCCCCCGAGCCCTGACTCTTGACATCGGTGGAAGGGAAATAGGCCCTTAACCACCCCTAAACATAATGGATGGGGAATGGAGTCTTAAAATATCCAAGAAAGGCTTCTCCCTCGACAATGCCATTCCCCCCCTCTTTTCCTTTGTAGGATTATTTCAACCCTCTTTCCCTTTGTAGGTTTTCTCCGTGGAGATTGCTCCCAGTCCGTGGTAGATGTTGCATAGGACTGGTTGAGCGAGAGCGTACTGGTGTCTCCTCGCCATATCGCAAGCTACATAGGGAGGTGCTGAATGGATGTCATCTGCCCCTCCAGGAATAACGAATTTACATAAGAATAAGGCCAAGTAAGTGGTCAAGAAGACATAATCATCACTGGTCTCAGATTCATAGATGGGAGGCGTCCCCTTTACAACTGCCTTCCCCTTCTTTCCTGAAGTAGCTCAACCATCTTCAGGGTAATCCCCGCAAAAGAATTTCACCCATTCGGTGAAGGTTACCTGACTGTTGCTAGACTTGGAATGAAGCAATTAGTATATCTTAAAAAATTTTTGAAGACTGGCAGGCGGTTCCTCCACCCCTAGCCGAGCATTACCAAAAATGACCGAGTTCGGAGGCACTAACTCGTCATACATTACCCTGATTAGCGGAAGGCCGCACATGAAATAAAGATCCAACAAGGAGATTCCTGCCCCCCCTTGCCCAAGAAGCCATGTGGTTCTAACATGACTCCATGTCTCCAACAATACTTTAACAGTATTGGAACACCGATCATAATAGCTAGTTGAGCACTGAACTACTGCTAGTAAAGAAGCATGCTCAAGAATGCTTCTGTGTGACCGTAGCACCTGGATGGTCCAGGAAGAGTACCCTTTTAAATATTGATGCTCAACCTGCACATGGAGACCAAAAGAAGACCACATCATCTCTTTGGTCTCCACCATTCTCTTCCCCAAAGTGGGTAAATTAGCATTGGAAGCCACATTCCTATGCATAATATGAAGAAGGGCTACTCCCTCTTCGATACAGACATTTCTGTCATCGTCCTCCCAGACTTCAAAGCGAATGGGGTCAGTAACAAAGGTGACATTGAGAAGCCACTCTAGTCTGCACGATGCATCAATAAGCCAATTAAGCTCACCCCTCACTAGACTCTCCTCGGTAAATTCACTGTTGTTGACTTCTCCTCCCCTTGGAAGGTTCTTCACATTATGGATCCTGTGAGAAGGCCCGACCCTTTTATCAAGTTTAAGGACCCACCCATGTACGCATATCAATAAGGCACATGTTGGTGCCGGCTATGTTTCCCAAAAACCCACTGCCGATTGTGTTCGACAATGACTAGCACTTGTTGTGTTCGTGCAAGCTAGTACCAGTTGTGTTTACCAAAACCCACCGCCGGCTGTGTTTGCCAAAACCCACCGCCGGCTGTGTTCGCCAAAACCCACCGTCGGCTGTGTTCACTAATACCTAGCGCCAACTATGTTCACCAATGCCTAGCCCCAACTGTGTTCGTCAATGCCTAGCGCCGATTGTGTTCACCAATGCCTCTCGCAGACTGTGTTCACCAATGCCTAGCACCGGCTTTGTTCACCAATGCCTAGCGCCGGCTGTGTTTTTGAAGGATTATCGTCGCTCATGTTCAAATCTCCCACATGTGCCACAAATGGCACACGTGTCACCTCGAGCCCCATTGCGCTGCTTGACAACTGTCGACCGTGACGTGAACAGGCGCATGTCCTCACACAAGTGCTTTGACAAACTTGGAGCGACGGTTCACGTTCCAGCGGCTTTTCGCCTTTCCTTTGACCTCTCGATTTTCCACCAAAATATTCCCCTCTTCCCCTAGAAACCCACTGCAAAGCCTTTCCCCTTCATGAACACTGTCGAAAGACCATCAGAAGCTAGCGAAAGTCCCCAGGCATCCCTCTGCTGCAACTTCCGGCACGAAAAACCCCAATGCTCCCTGTGTACCTCTATCTGTATTCTCTTGCTTGTAAATTCCTGCAAACTTCGTGAAAGACCTGCATGACCGCCGAAAATTCGCACTGGATTCTCTTCTTTCTCTCTCGCTGTGAAACTTGTCGTTTTACCTTCATGAAAAATAGTAAAAATGGGGTTTACCCCCTTATATAGGCGACGCTTCCTTCAAGTGCCCCTCACAAATTAGGAATGCCACGCAGGCCCTTGATAACCAAGCAACGATGGGTCAGATCGGGTCGGGCTCTGACCTGAGACTTGAATATAGTTTAGTGTCGCCTAGAAAATCCATGTCAGAAGCTATGGCCGGGTCGGGCTCAAGCCAGAGACCCGAACACAGGACATCGCCGGTTGTGTAATCTTAACCCATCGCCAGTTGCGTAATCTCAACCATCGCCGCCTGTGTAACCTAAACTCATTACCAGTTGTGTAATCTCAACCCAGCGCCGGTTATGTTCTGGAAATTCCAGTGCCGACTGCGTTTTTCAGAGTTAGTGCTGGCTGCACACAGCTCCGGCTGTTTTCTCAAAAAGTTTATTGCCACGTGTGTTGCTGTCACCCGTATTGGCGTATGTCAATGCCACTACTACCCATGACCATTGTCGTACACTCCGCGTGCTAATGTCGCCCATGTGTTAGCGCTTGGTTTCCGTCGTGCATGTTCTACCACTATCCCCAGTGGAGTTATGAACACGCCATTGTCATTCATCCTCAGTAGAGTTGCAACCAAGCCATGACTGGTCATCCCCAATAAAGACAGGAGTAGGCCACTTTCCCGCATCCGCACTAGGAATTACACCCATACTATAGCCCATTGATCCCCAGCGGTGTTAAGGCCATGCTTACCCCTTGAATCCCCTGTGGGTTAGTAGCATACCATCCTATCCCCAGGAGTCGGGTTACCTTTCATAAGCCTATTCCCCATGGAGTTCCATCTTTCACCTTAGGGAGTCATACTCGTCCCCTAATCCCCAGTGAAGTCCGCTTCCCATCTAAAACCCTGCTATCATTTCATCCCCAGGGAGTCAAATTACTATCCACAAACCTATCCCCCATGGCGCTTCACCTACTAGGCAACCCACACAATGGTCTGTGTTGCATGACCTTAAACTACATAGCCATGGTCCGTGCTGCATGACCTTAAACTGCACAGCCTTGGTCTAGGTGCACGACCCTAAACTGCATGATCCAAACTATATGACCTTACACTATAGTGGAGGACTAGTTGCACGTCGACTGTGTTTTTTAGAGTTAGTGTTGACTACTCAACACACCGGCTGTGTTCTCAAAACTTCTATTGCCATGTGTGTTGTTGTCACCCGTACTGGCGCTGCATATGTCAATGCCGCTGCTGCCCAGAACCATTGCCGTATGCTCCCCGTGCTCATGTCGCACATGTGTCAGCACTTGGTTTTCGTTGTGCACGTTCTACAACTATCCTCAGTGGAGTTATGAACACGCCATTGCCATTCATCCTCAGTAGATTTGCACCCAAGCCATGATTGGTCATCCTTAATAAAGACAGGAGCAGGCCACTGTCGCGCATCCCCACTTGGAATTACAACCATACTACAACCCATTGATCCCCAGCGGTGTTAAGGTCGTGCTTACCCCTTTAATCCCCTGTGGGTCAGTCGCACACAAGCCATCCTATCCCCAGGAGTCGGGTTACCTTTCATAAGCCTATTCCTCATGGAGTTCCATCTTTCACCTTAGGGAGTCATACTCGTCCCCTAATCCTCAATGAAGTCTGCTTCCCATCTAAAAGCCCTGCTATCATTTCATTCCCAGGGAGTGAAATTACCATCCACAGACCTATCCCTCAGGGAGCTTCACCAACTAGGCAACCCACACAATGGTCTATGCTGCATGACCTTAAACTACACAGCCATGGTCCGTGCTGCATGACCTTAAACTGCACAGCCTTGGTCTAAGTGCACGACCCTAAACTGCATGATCCAAACTATATGACCTTACACTATAGTGGAGGACTAGTTGCACGTCGACTGTGTTTTTTAGAGTTAGTGTTGACTACGCACAACACCGGCTGTGTTCTCAAAACTTCTATTGCCATGTGTGTTGTTGTCACCCGTACTGGCGCTGCATATGTCAATGCCGCTGCTGCCCAGGACCATTGCCGTATGCTCCCCGTGCTAATGTCGCACATGTGTCAGCACTTGGTTTTCGTTGTGCACGTTCTACCACTATCCTCAGTGGAGTTATGAACACGCCATTGCCATTCATCCTCAGTAGATTTGCACCCAAGCCATGATTGGTCATCCCTAATAAAGACAGGAGCAGGCCACTGTCGCGCATCCCCACTTGGAATTACAACCATACTACAACCCATTGATCCCCAGCGGTGTTAAGGTCGTGCTTACCCCTTTAATCCCCTGTGGGTCAGTCGCACACAAGCCATCCTATTCCCAAGAGTCGGGTTACCTTTCATAAGCCTATTCCTCATGGAGTTCCATCTTTCACCTTAGGGAGTCATACTCGTCCCCTAATCCTCAATGAAGTCTGCTTCCCATCTAAAAGCCCTGCTATCATTTCATTCCCAGGGAGTGAAATTACCATCCACAGACCTATCCCTCAGGGAGCTTCACCAACTAGGCAACCCACACAATGGTCTATGCGGCATGACCTTAAACTACACAGCCATGGTCTGCTCTGCATGACCTTAAATTGCACAGCCTTGGTCTAGGTGCATGACCCTAAACTGCATGATCCAAACTATATGACCTTAAGCTATAGTGGAGGACTAGTTGCACGACCTTAAACTGCATAGTCTTAGTTGCATAACTTTAAACTGCATAACCACGATCCAAGCTATATGACCTTAAACCATAGTGCACGTCCTGACCGCATGAGGTTAAAAGGCTTAGCACCATGGTCCAAACTATGTGACCTTAAACTGTAGCGGAGGTCTAGTTGCACGACTTTAAACTGCATGATCTTAGTAGCATAACTTTAAATTACATAACCATAGTCCAAGCTATATGACCTTAAACCATAGTACACGTCCTAGTCGCATGACGTTAAACTGCTTTGCATAGGACCTGGAGGCAGGCCCCTAAAATTCGCCTTCACACATGCACACATGCCTTTTACATGTGTCATCACGTCTTCCCTAACCGACTCGTTCGTGTACGTGCACCACCTTTATTACCTCCCCAATGAGTTCATTTCCCTTCACTACCATCCATCATTCCTCAGTGAGTCTCACCCATGCTCACAAAAAGGTGAGCCACCCTGCCACCCATACTCATCGTTAGCTAGTGAGTCACCACTTTTCAACCACCTTTCATACATCATCCATCTTTCATAGATAGCCTCATGCCATCTCCCCAAAGTGAGCTAAAACCACCACCATACTCACTCCATGGCCTCCACAGACTACCATTCATCACCACCACGGTCCAGTTTTATGACCTTAAACTGTAGTGCACGTCCTGACAACATGACGTTAAAAGGCTTCACACAGATCCTGGAGGCATGACCCTAAACATGACCTCACAAAAAAAAAGGAGAAAAAAACGAAGAAAAAGAAACAGGCATAGTGTATACCTGAACAAGGGAACGCCATGAGTAAAAATGATAGACATGCATGGTCACGAAACCATGAGTAAGAGAGTTCCATGAAAATAAAAACTCGGGCACGGTGAAAACCCCAAAAGGGCACCGTGAGTAAAAATGAAAAAATAAGGGTGGACATGTCCTAAAGGTCATGGGTAAAAGGGCCCCAAATAAAAGGGAAGTTGGCGAAAACCATCTCTACAGCACCACTTCCCAAGTCCAAGTGAAATCCGTAAAGGAAGCTTGGACCAATAAACAGGTTGATGCAGCTCTCACCTCAACAGGTGCCTTCAGCTCACACTCTAAAGAGAAAAATCTCTAGTGTCACAATACTAAGTCCTCGAGTTTCAAGGAAACAATGTTGACAACCTGAGTCCAATCGTAAAAAAGACTCGAAGAATAGAAAACTCTCCAAGAAGGCAAGACAAGTCTCATGAAGAAGAGCACTACTCCCACAAGGTCGCTAACACACTTCAAGATGTTGAAGACGCCCCAAGAAAGCCAAGTTAGCCATGACTTTGGACCTGTTATGCAACAATTAAGATTGAATCCTCAGAGGTTGCGTAGGAAGCAGAAGAGAGGTATCTTGATTGTTGAAATTGTTAACAGTGGGTAGGGGTTATACCCAAAGCTGGTCACCTCGATAAACTGAGGTACCCTGCTCGCCAAGGAATATCTGGTGTATAATGCAGACGGACGCCAACCAAAGGCCCTTCAGCAGACCATCCAAAATAAAGAAAACAAATCCTCGAAACGTGAACCAACACCAGAGGATACACAAACCCAGACTAAATGGGAAAAATTCCCTTCAACATGGCACTCGACTGCTAGATGGGCCTGATTCATACCAACGAGGTCCGTACAAAAATCCTTAGCAGTCAGAATCACATATAATCCACGCGAGGGTGAGGACTTTGATAGAATCCCTTAAAAACAATCTCTTCTCCCCTTAAAGTCTCCACGGAGAGACCTGTACATTGCATCTAAATGTCTGAGCATCCTAGTTGTAGCATTGCATGAATCTCCTCGGCGTTCACGTAGTCATGTGGCTAGGAAAGAAAAAGTAATAAAGGCGAAGGAAATTTTTTGAATTTTGTCCTTCTCGCTTCTCTCGAAGCACAACATTCAGCGGGGCAAGCTGTTTGAAGACATTTTTCAGCATCTTGGCCCTGATGTGGAATAAAGAGGAAGCCGATCAATAAATCCTTGACATACAGTGGAACTTTTGATAATATCAAAATTGCCCCAGAATGGATAGAAATTTTCCTAAGCATTTCATAATTTCCCCAGAATGGGTAGAAATTTTCCTAAGCACTTCAAAATGCTACCTGTCAAGTTTCGTCGCAATCAAACATGTCTAAGGCAGTGCAAAAACACAAACAATTTCAGAAAAATCAGTCTCTAACACCTTGAAATGGACCCCATAACTAGAACTATATTTTTGGTATGTCAAATTGTTGTGGGGACCACTACCATTGGATCCGGAACAGTAAAAAAGCCTTATGGGTCAAGTTTCGGCTTAATCGGGCACTCTAGGATAAAGTTATGGGAAAAATACTGAAAAGAGGTAGGCTGTACACTATTCCCGTACAGCCTCTCTGCACCAATCACCATTAAAGGTGGCTATTTTTACAGTCTCGAGCAGTGACTTTCGAGGGCCATATCTCAATTGTCCTGAGTAGGATCGCACTCAAATTTTGTGAGTGTTCGTCTCATTAAGAAGAGCGTTTTGATACGTGGCACGCCCCATGACGATGCCCCAGCAAGGAGAAAAGCTAGAGACTTGTCTTTCCATGAAAAAAGTTGCAGGAAAATCAGCAGCGACATGACTCGCTCAAGCGGTTAAATCATGCCGCTCGCGTATCAGATTGACATGAGACAAATTCCATCGTGTGCGTAAGGTCTAGGGCTATCTCTAGTCTGAATCATGTACATGATGAACGGTCGGATTTCGCACACAAAGCCAATAAAGAGACTAAAAATTTTGACTCTAGAATTATAAATTCCAGCCAACACTCCAAAGTCACGAAATCTTCTTCTGGGCCCGAAATTGAGCCGCATTTGTAGCCACGTGATCGTGACGGCATGATTAGTGTGATTCAGAAAAGAAACCTAGGAAAAACATCAAGAAACAAGCACACCATCGATCTGAAGTTTTCAAGATTCATCCAAATTTAACGCATGATCGTAGCTTAAAAACATGATCCATGGCTCGAAGTTGGTATCAAATCGATCGCCATGCCGAGCCCAACAAGAAAAAAATCATCTTTCGGTCAAACGGGCATTAAAGCAACCCCGGGTCATCCACGAATGATCACGCAAGTTTTAGGGCAGCAGTAGGGATTGTTTTGGAATTTCTTTTATTGTTGGGCAGGGGCAAAACACACATTTTGCACCCAATTTTAGAATTTCTTTTAATTAAATTAAGTTGTAATTATCATCAATTTAAGTAGTTTTTGAGCATCCACCAACGTTTGGGCCCAATTCTATAAGTACATGTTAAACACAATTGTCATAGGACCCTTGATTTTTCAATACTCATCAATTAAATTTGATAGTTTTCACGTTCAAATTGTAGGCACATCTTGGAGAGAGGGAGGAGAGAGAAGAAAAAGTTCAGTACCCTTTAGTAAAGGTAACTTTCTCTTTTCTCCTCTCATCTCTCTCTTTCTCTCTCCTCTCATGTCTCTCTTTCTCTCTCCTCATCTTTATCTCTCTTTTTCTCTCTCCTCATCTCTCTCTTTCTCTCTCTCCTCTTGTCTATATCTTTCTTTTCTTATTTTTTTTCTGATCTTGTTTATGCACTTTCCTTGTTTTTCTTTGTCATTCCTTTCTCGTTCTTCTCATTCCTACTCTCTCTGTTCTCTCTCCTTCCTCTCTATTCATGCATGGCCAAGTCTATTGCCTGGCATGATGTCTTCTTGCTTCAGGGACATGAATAGTGAGCTGGGCCTTAACCTGAGTGCCAGGTCGGGCCTCTATCAAAGTTTCCTTATCTTCCCTTCTGTCATGGGCAGTAGAAGCTCATCACCGTCTATGTTTTCTCTCTCTTCTTAATTATGTGTCATGGACAATGGAAGCTCATCGTCGTCCATGTCTTCTCTCTCTTCTCTCATTCCTCGTCATGGATGGTGGAAGCTCATCGTCATCCATGTCTTCTCTCTCTTCTCTCATTTCTCTGTCATTGACGGTGGAAGCTCATTGTTGTCCATGTTTTCTTTCTCTTCTTATTCCTCTATCATGAACGGCAAGAGCTCATTGTCGCCTATGTATTCTCTCTCTTCTTATTCCTCTATCATGGAAGATGGGATCTCATCACCTCTCATGTCTTTTAACTCTTCTTATTTCTTTGTCATAGACGGTGGGAGCTCATCGCCGCCCATGTTTTCTCTCTCTTCTTACCCATCTATCATGGACGGCGGGAGCTCATTGCCGTCCATATTTTCTCTATCCTTTCTCTCTTCTATCATAGACGGCAGAAGCTCATCGTCGTCCATGTTCTTTCCTATCTTCTCTCTCATCATCGTCCATGTTCCCTTGCTCACTTCTCTCACTTTCTTCTTCATTCTATTTCTTCTCTTTTTCCTCTCCCTCTTTTCATTTTCTCTCTCATTACTCATCTTGTCTTCTTTTCACATACACGATATCGGTAGAACTGTGCATGTCTCTCTTTCTCTTTCTTCTCTCTCTCTAGTTTGACCAAGAGAGGCTGAGACAAACATTGTCATTGTAGTCTCATCGTCTAGTAGTATTACCGCTGAGCTAGTCTTAGTTACCATGCCCGCCTTACTGCCACAATAGGCGAGCCATTATGCCAAGCTGGTCGATGATCGTTCTGGTGTCTAGTAGTATTTTCGTTGTACCAGTCTATTTATCGTGCCCGCCTTACTACCACGTCGGGTTAATCACTTGCTGATTTAGCTGCTATGTTAGTCTCACCACCTAATCAAAATTCCTCTGATTTACCTCTCTCTTCTTCTTTCATCTATCCTCTCATCCTTTCTTCTTTTGGATGTGCACGCCCGAGTATATTTGCTCAAAGACAAGGTGGGGTCTCTTTCAGCCCACTTGTCTTGTAAAATTAATAATGTGTGTGTGATTACAGAAATAGGAGAATAAAGGTCAAGGGAGGCGATTCTCAACCAGTTCTACCACTAAGGGGCTTTCTTCTTGATCTAAGACGGCGCCCACGTGAGCGAACCCGAGTAAGTCCCAAACCCACTTTAAATTCCTCTCTTATTGGTTGGCATACCTACCATCTCTCCTGAGAAAGGTTCCTGAGAGAGTGATCTCAAAGTCTCGGGTTCCCCTGATACCTGAGACGCGTTCTGCTCGATCATCCAGATCAGGAGGGCGAGATCGAGGCACCTAACCACTTTCAGCCATGTCCACCCTTATTCTTCCATTTTTACTCACAGTGCCCTTTCGGGGTTTTCACTGTTCTTGGGTATTTATTTTCATGAAACTCTTTTATTCATGGTTTCGTCACCATGCCCTTTCGTCATTTTTACTCATAGTGTTCCCTTGTCCAGGTACACACTATGCCTATTATTTTTTCTTTTTTTTTTGTGAAGGTGTGTTTAAGGTCATGCCTTCGAGATCTGTACGAAGCCTTTTATCTTCATGTGGCTAGGATGTGAACTACAGTTTAAGGTCATACAGCTGGACCATGGTGGTGATGAATGGCAGTATGTAGAGGCCATGGAGTGAGTATGATGGTGGTTTTGACTCACTTTGGGGAGATGACACGAGGCTACCTGTGAAAGATGGATGATGTATGGATGGAAGGTCGAAAGGCGGTGACCCACTAGCTGTCGACAAGTATGGATGGTGGGATGCTTCGCCGTTATGTGAGCATGGGTGAGACTCACTGGGGAATGATGAATGGTAATGGAGGGAGATGGATTTACTGAGGAGGTGCTAAAGGTGATGCATGCACATGGATGAGTCAGTTAGGGATAACGTGAATGCAGATGCACGTAAAGGGTGTGTGCACGTGTGTGAGGGTATATTTAAGGTCATGCCTCCAGGACCTATGCAAACAGTTTAATGTCATGCGGCCAGGATGTGCACTATGATTTAAGGTCATATAGCTTGGACCGTGGTTATGTAGTTTAAAATCATGCAACTAGGACCATGCAGGTTAAGGTTGTGCAACTAGACCTCTGCTACAGTTTACGGTCATATAGTTTGGATTATGGTGCGAAGCCTTTTAATGTCAGGCAGTCAAAACGTGCACTATAGTTTAAGGTCATATAGTTTAGACCATGGTTATGCAATTTTAAAGTCATCCAACTAGGACCATGCAGTTTAAGGTCATGCAACTAGACCTCCGCTACAGTTTAAGGTCATATAGTTTGGACAATGGAGTTTAGGGTCGTGCACCTAGACCAAGGCTGTGTGGTTTAAGGTCATGCAGCACGGACCAAGATTATGCAATTTAAAGTCATGCAGCTAAGACCATGCAGTTTAAGGTCATGCAACTAGACCTTCGCTATAGTTTAAGGTCGTATAGTTTGGACCATGCTCTTTAAGGTGGTGCACCTAGACCAAGGCTGTGCAGTTTAAGGTCATGCAGCACTGACCAAGGCTATGCAATTTAAGGTCATGCAGCACAGACCATGGTGTAGGTCACCTAGTAGGTGAAGCTTTATGGGGGATAGGTCTGTGGACAGTAATTTGACTCCTTGGGGGTAAAATGACAGTAGGGGTTCAGATGGGAAGCTAACTTCACTGAGGATTAGGGGACAAATATGACTCCCTAAGGTGAAAGATGGAATTTCATGGGGAATAGGTTCATGGAAGGTAACCTGACTGTTGGGGATAATATAGCTTGGTAAACGACTGACCCATAGGGGATTGAAGGTGTAAGCACGACCCTAACTCTGCTGGGGATCAATGGGCTACAGTACGGGTGTAATTCCTACTTGGTATGAGGGATAGTGGCTTGCTTCTGACTCCATTGGGAATGACCAGTCGTGGCCTGGGTGGAATGGCCTGGATGGTACTCCACTAAAGATGACAGAGGTTACGACTTTGATGCAACTCCACTAGGGATAGTGGTAGAATACTCACAGTGATGATGAAGTTTAGACATGTGCAGCACTAGCCACGGACAACAGCAACATACGCGGTGATTGTCATTGGTGCACATAACGCTAGCAGGAGCGGCGCTGGCATGCACGGAAGTGGTCACTGGGGGCAATAGTACTGGCATCTGCAGCATTGGTTGCACGCGGTGTTAGTCACGCTCGATGATACAGAACACAGTCATCATTTAGCCTGTGTTCAGGCCTCGGGCTTGGGCATTGTCCGGTCCGTCTGAAGGTCGGTGCTAGGCGTTGCACAAACGGCGGTAAGCCTCTGTTCAGGCCTCGGGTCTGAGCCCGACCCGGTCCAGCCTATCTACAGGTTGGTGCTTGGCGTTGCACGCTCGATGGTAAGCCTCTATTCAGGCCTCGGGTCTGAGCCCGACCCAGTCCGGCCCATCCCCGATTAGCCTTCAGGGTCCTGTCTAGTATTCTTGCTTTGTGAGGGGTACCTGGGTGAAGCTTCGCCTATATAAGGGGATTAATCCCAGTTTTCACTATATTTATCTCAAGTAAAATAGTAACCATGAGAGAGAGGAAAGGACTTCCGACGAGAACTCCGATGTCAGCAGAGTACTCAGGTGAGGGTTTGCAGGCAGTCTGGCAAGCAGGAGAAGGTTCCGACTGTGAGGTGAGAGCACCTGCAGGGAAGACAGGGATAGTCGCAGTGGTTGTTGTCACCGGAATTGAGGGACAAGCAGCTTGCCGAGGCGAACTGAGGTTCCGACAATCATTCTTGGGATACTGGAGAGGTGGGAAAGAGGCAAGCGAGGGACGCCGGGGCATTTCCATGGATTTACGGTTGTTTCCCGATGGTTTTTCGTCACCGGGGAGTAGTGGAAGAGTAGCAGCGGTGAGCGGAAGTATTTTTCGACGTTAGGAAGTAGTGGAACAGGTGTCACAGTTGGTTTCCAGCGAGCAGGGAGACGGTTTCCCGGTGGGCAACCAAAGGTTGCAGAGAAAGTGAGCAGCCATAGAAAGTCGTACAGGCATGAGAAGACGAAAGGTTGCCGGGGATTCGAGTCGTCGTAGGAAAATGAGGAGTCTCGGGAAAGTGCACAATTGCCGAGGAGACAGAAGGGTCGCGAGGATTCGAGTCATCGCAAGAAAACAAGGAGTCTCAAGAGAGTGCACAATTGCCAAGGAGATGAAGGGTCGCGGGAAAGTGAAAGGTCATCGTCACGAGCAAACATGTGCAGCGACAGTGAACACAGCCGTCGTTACCTCTTTGTCCAACACAGTTGGCGTTACCCCTCTAAGTCACTGCCAGTGTTAGTCCTCAAGAAGCGTAACTGGAGTTGGGCTTTAGAGACACAAGCGGTGCTAGCCTCACACGGTGCTTATCCGTGCCTCAGTCCCGCATAGCCAGCGACATGATGCATACGGTGTTGATCACGTGCGGCGGTGGCCGTTCACTTGACGATCCTTTCATGAACGGCAATAAGTTGCTTCCGACTATGGTTATTCTAGGCAAAGAGTTGCGTGCGATGATTGTCACACACATCGATGACTTGGGTAGACAAAGGGCAATGACCAATGGTAAGGCCGGGTTTATGATTCTTGTTGAAAGTCAGGTCCTCCAGCACAACAGTGAAATCCATGTTGTTTTGTGGAAGGGAACTCACTGTGAAACGGGTATCCTCTCCATCATAGGCTAGTTCCTTGCCAGAGAAGTCTGCTTTGTATGTATGATATACTCGATCAAAGCGCTTCCACTTTTGGCCTGTAATTGTCCTCTTTTCCTCAGATGCAAGAGCAGCATTGTGTTTAACTCTCCTCTTTTCTTCTGATGTGAGAGGAATTTTTAGCCTGTAACCGTCCTCTTTTCCTCTGATGGAAGAGCGATGCTGTCTTCTTTTCCTCATATGCAAGAATAGAGCCTTAGCGTAGTCGTTCTCTTTTCCTCAGATGCAAAACATTTGTAACCTCCCTAATACTGGGCTTTTTGGCTTGTAACACTCTCTAATGCAATAAAAAGAATTAAACCTTGTTTGAATTGTTTGCTTGTTTTCCTTTTACTGTCTTTTTTTTAACTCTTTGTTATTTGTGCATTGAGTCTTTTTGAGCATGCATCATGGGTAGTATTTCTTTTGGTGTCACTCATTGATAGGGGGCATTGCCTCCTTTCCATCAGGATGTGCCAGTATGTAAGCTCCATTTGGAGCGACCTTGCGCCGTCCATGCATAACAATCGACCTTTTGATAGCTAGAACCAGATCTCCACGGGCGAATGAGCGAACCTTGACTAACTTGTCAAAGGCTCTCTTCATTCTCCCTTGATTGTACTCAAGATTCTACTGAGCTTGCTATCTGTTTTCATCAAGCACATCCAATTCTTGATAGTGAAGCTTGACTCTCATCTTCAGTCAGTCCTTGATGTATGGTGACTTGTAACGAGGGTAGTTGAATCTCGAGGGGTAAGACTGCCTCACCTCCATAGACTAAGGAATAGGGAGTGGAATCAGTGGCACTTCGTGTGGTAGTGCGATAGGCCAACAACGCTTTAGGAAGTTTCTCGTGCCAGTTCTTCTTTGTCTTCGATACCGATTTCCTGAAAACATTGCACAAGGTCTTATTGAAAGCCTCAGCTAATCTGTTGGCCCGAGGGTGGTACATAGTTGAGTACTTCCACTTGAAACCAAACTGGTTAACCAAGCGATCGATGTGATGACTTCTAAACTGGGGGTCGTTGTCAGATATAATCTGGTCAAGCACTCCGAACCAATAGATGATGTGATGTCGCACGAAATTTGCTATTGTGGTCTTAGGAACTTGCTTAAGGAAGACCGCTTCAGCCCACTTGGAGAAATAATCTATTCCAGCTAGAATAAAGACATGACCCATTGCCAAAGGAGGGTCAGTAGGTCTTATAATGTCCATACCCCATTGTGAGAAGGACCATGATGCCACTGTAGGGTGTAAGGGTTCTGGAGGCTTATGAATAAGGCTCGAGTGTATTTGACACACCTGACACTTCTTGGCATAATTTAAGGAATTTGCAATCATCGCAGGCCAATAGTACCCCAATCTGTGTATTCGTTCATAGAGCTTCGGGCCAGACTGTTGTAGTCCACAGATGCCTGAGTGTACTTCTTCCAACACCTTGTTTGCTTCTTGCGCGTCCACACATCTAAGAAGAATACTGTCAAATGATCGTCTGAAGAGAGCATCTCCTTCAAGGAGAGTATACTTGGTAGACATTCGATGCACATTGTTGCGCTCGACATGATCTTCCAAGAGTCTACCATATTTTATAAAATTAATGATGGGCTCTCTCCAATCTTCTACCTGTTCGACTTCCGCACAAATTGGGTCAAAGAATTCCTATTCCCGTTTTTTAACCTTAGCTCCTTGACTCTGTACCATTTTGTGTCCAGTCTAATAACTTCGGATCGATAATATGCTCGTTCATCGATGTTTCTTTCGTGATTTCTTCACTAGATCACACTAAGCATGCCGTCATGATCACGTGGCAACAAACGCAGCTCGATTTCTTGACCGGAACCTGGAATTTTACCGCCAAAATTTACAGTTATTTTATTGGCTTCATGTTCGAAATCTGACCATTCATCATCTACAGGGTTTGGAACAAAGATAACCTTAGACCTTACACACACGATGGAACTGGTCTAGTGTCAATCCGATGCGCGAGCATCGTGATTTGGTCGTTCGAATGAGGCGTGTCGCTGCTGATTTTCCTGCATCTTTCTTCATGGATCGACAAATTCTCTCTGGCTTTTCTCCCTGTTCGGGTGTCGTCACGAGACGTGCCACGTATCGAAACGTTCGTCTTGACGAGACGAACACGCTCACAAAATTTGAACACGATTTGACTCGGGACGAATGAGATATGGACCCCAAAAGTCACTGCCCGAGACTGTAAAAATGGTCACATTTAATGGTGATTTGGTGCAGGGAGGGCGCATAGGAATACTGTGCAGCCTACCTCTTTTTGGTCTTTTACCCATAACTTTGTTCTGGAATACACAATTAAGCTGAAATTTGACCCATAGGGGTTTTCAATCGTGTCGAATCTAATGGTGGTGGTCCCATACCAATTTAATGCACCAAAAATATAGTTCTAGTTACAGGGTCTGTTTCAGGGTGTTAGAGACTAATTTTTCTAAAAGTGTTTCTTTATTTGCACTTCCTTAGGCATGTCGGATTGCGACAAAACTTGACAGGTGGCATTTTGAAGTACTTAAGAACATTCTGGCTCATTCTAGGGCATATTTGAGACTATCAAGAATTCTACTATATGTTAAGGCTTTATTGACCGGTTTCTCTTTTTATTTCGCATCAAGGACCCAAGGTGTTGATAAATGTCTTCAAACAAGGAGGTCTCACGTAATTTATATGGGGTAAATATATCATCTATCTCTTACTAAAAAAAGGAGATAAAGATGAGCCACTTTTAAGGGGCTAAGGGATATCCTTTCCATATTGATCTTTATCCCATTGACCTATTATAAAAGAAATCACATGAGGGGTTTGCTTTTTCTCTTGTTTGGGTCAACTTTTGGGGCACACCTCTTTTGGGTTATTTCTTTGTGCAGGTGTATTTTTATTTTGCATAGAAGAAGCACCTCTCTTGGGTTATTTTTTTGGGCGAAAGAAGAGAAACTTATCCTCCTCTTAGAGAGAAGAAGAGAGAGAGAGAGATTTATGATTCTCTGAGAGAGAAGAAGAAGAGAGAGTTATCCTTCTTCTTAGAGAGAAAAAGAAGATAAAAGAGTGTCAGTGATCCTCTTCTTAAACCTTTTCTTTGTAAAGAGAGAAAAGAGAGAGAAGGGAAGAAAAAGAGAGAACCCTCTTTTTAGAGAGAGAAAGCCTCCAGAAAGAAAAGAAGTCTCTGAGACATAAAAGAACTTCAGAGAAAAAACCTAAAGACAAGTCTCTAAAGGAAATCAATGATCCAAAGGAAATTGTTTCTTGAAAGACTATTCTAACTATTGAGTTAATGGTTGATTTGTCTCTTTCTTCCATAGATATAACTTAAAAAGGTGCACCACGTAAAATCTCGGTGCCAATAAGTTATTTGGTTTAATTTGCATGCTTTTCCACTCATACGCACACACACACACACACCTCGTCTTTGGCATATTTTTGTGTCCCTTATATCCACGTTCTGTTGTGCACATCCGCATTTGTGCGAGAGCGCTCTAATTGAGTGACTCCAACAAGTGGTATCAGAGCTTTGTTCCCTGAGCATAACCTACTCTTGTGAATATGCTCATGAAGACGACAAGGTTCAGTATCTCGTAATTAATCCTACTCTTTGATCATAGTCATTACTCCTAGCTATACCCCGATTTTGACTTTTTATTAATTGAGCTTTTGGGATTGTTTTGGGACGTGTCGTCAGTCAAGACTATCGCTAAGTTCCCACTATACAAAGAAGGTCTTGATCAACGGATCATTATAAAAATGAATTGCCACTATACAAAGAAGGTAATGACTAATGGACCGTTAGTCACCACCTTAACCAACAGTGAATCACTTTAACTGCCAGTTGACTAACAGTGACTCTCTGACCGATGACGCATAGCTTAACGGATGAGTGATAGCTGACCTACGGGTGATAGCAAACCAACGAGTGATAGCTAACCGATGGGGGATAACCGTAACAGAATGGTGAATAGCCGAAAGGGTGTGAAAGACAGTGTATGGATTTAAGATGAATTCTAGTATAGGGAGCAAGATGATATCGCTTTTATGAGAATAATTGGATCATCTAGAAGAAAATATGGAAGATCTATTATACTGTAGGGACTTGTACACACTAAAGTTCATAAAATTAAATGACATGCTCATTTAATATGCACATTAATTTAAAATGAAGGTTACGAGGTAAGCTATTATAAAATGACTGGTTGAACGCTACTTTAATATGCATGCTCAATTCATTTAATATGCATGCTAATTTGACTAGTTGAGGCCCGCTCAAAGAAAGGAACAAAGATTGTGCCACATTGAAAATACAAGGCAGGTTAAGTTAATATAACATGAAGATTACCAGTTAAAGATGCACGAGCATGATGCGTGGAAGTCGCTTTAATGAGTTCGCATGGGAGGAGTTCTTGTGTTCGGATCGTGATGCCATCAATTCGAATCAATCCGAATCGTGACATCATCAATTCAATTTTTTAAAATAAATCGCCCGGATCCTGGTTTATTAGCGGATCAGGAACGGTGCCACTGATACCCGTCCAGATCACCCGGTTTCGAATCGAATTGGTGATTTTCTAAACACTGGTTGGGACCATGGATGTCCCATTCGTGTTCTTCACACCCATGCGTCAGTCCTCCTTCGGTGAAGCATTGGCTAACCTGAGTACAATGGGAAGAGAGGCAGAAAAGCATAAGTCAATCAGCAACCATCCAATGCTAAGCCCAAGCACATGTCCTGGCTGCATGTCGACCTTGTCCTATGTAGTAGGCCACTTCAAGTAGTCTTAACTTATCACAATTCTCACCGACATGCTATGAGCAGTAGCCATGGTCTCGGCAAGAGTAAGGCAAACACTGCCCACAAGATCTCATCAGTTGTTGCTCATAAACCGGCGATTGAGAGTCTTCACTACTCTAGCTTATTTGGCTCGTCAGTTACTGTCCATAGGCCGGCGATTGAGTTCCTTCGTGACTCTAGATCACTTGGCTCATCAGTTGCTACCTATAAGCTGGCAGTTATGAGACTTTGCGACTCTAGCTCGCTTGGCTAGTCAGTTGTTGCCCATAGTCCGGTGGTTAAGAGTCTCAACTCTGACACGCTCAGCTCGCCTTCTATTGTGCATAGTGGTTAGGAGTCTTCATGACTCTAACTCGTTTGGCTCGCCTTCTACTGCTCATAGGAAAGTAGTTGAACATTTTCGCGACATCAACCTGTGCTGTTCCAAGTACTTCAAAAATTGACGGCGATTAGTCTTCCTTGTGATACTAAACCCACCGGCTTGCATCCCAAGTACTCCAACCATCAACATGCGGTTAGTATTTTTTGTGTTGCTAATCCCACCGGCTAGTAACACCGGCTCGTGCTCCAAGTACTCTGACCATCAATCGGCGGTTAGTCTTCCTTGTGATATTAACCCCACCGGCTCATGTCCCAAGTACTCAGACCATCAATTGACGGTTAGTCTTCCTTGTGTTATTAACCCTAGTGGCTCACGTTCCAATTACTCTGACCATCGACTGGTGGTTAGTCTTACTTTTGCTACTAACCCCACTGACTCGCGTCCCAAGTACTCTGACCATCGACCGATAGTTAGTCATCCTTGTGTTATTATCCCCACTGGCTCGTGTCCCAAGTACTCTGACCATCGACCGACGGTTAGTCGTCCTTGTATTACTAGCCCCACCGGTTTGTGTCTTAAGTACTCTAGCCGTCGACAAACAGTTAGTCTTGTGTTACAAACCCCATCAGCTCGCATCCCAAGTACTCCAACTATTGACTGGTGGTTAGTCTTCCTTGTGTTACTAACCCCCACCATTTCGCGTCCCAAGTACTTCGACCATAGACTAGCAGTTAATCTTCCTTGCGTTACTAACCCCATCAGCTCACGTCCCAAGTACTCCGACCATCGACCCGTGGTTAGTCTTCCTTGTGTTACTAACCCCACCAGCTCGCGCTCCAAGTACTCCGACCATTGACAGGCGGTTAGTCTTCCTTGTGATTCTAACCCCACTAACTCACTCCGATTCACTCATGCCCCGGCTGTTGTACATCCTCGAGATGTCAACACCCCTTGTCCTAATTGTATTAACCAACAACTCATGAGTACCAATACTCGGAGCATCGACCGGTTCAGGGCTGATTATCCCCTGACGGTTGATTGTTTTTGTGACCTGAACTTTCATAGTCTAACTCAAAGTGATGGCGAGCCAATCTATATCCTGACAGCTCGGTCAAAGAAATATATGCGAGGTCAAAAGGTACATGTTCAGGCAGTTCATAAACACGCACAAGAGGTCCTTGACCGATACGTTTGCGAAAGAGCCCAAATAGACAACCGACCGAACGATTGTTCGATGGTTGAGATATTAGCAGGATTCATGAACATAAAGCCTATCAAGAGTACACATGATTCGAGAGATTATCTCTCTGAAATCATGTAATATGGGGATGCTCCCTGATAAGGAGGAAGGATCCATGGGGGATAAGATCGCTCTTGAGTTTGACGATATATCGTCCCTCTCATCCAATGAGGAACCTCCACCTGTTAAACTCCCTAAGAGGAAGCCAGCTAAGCACCATCAAGTCAATTCTAATTCACATATCACTAGGAGTATGACCAAGGGTCAGAAAACCCGGTATGTGCCTATAGACAACCAGATGACAACATTTCAAGCATTAGAATTAGCTTCAACAGCCTCATATAGTGAGTCTGTTTGACCACTAATCGGGAAACCCATAACGGGTGTAATGATGGTGGGAGGGGCAAATGGTCCCCTGACAAAGTTGGAGAAAATAACATGCTTGAAGGCTTTCTTAGCGCAAAGGGAAGTCGAACTCCAGGCGCAAAGAGCTGAGCTTCAGGCATTGAAGATAGACTACATGAGTGCTGCTTCCGGTGAGGCCTCAAAACAACATTCGTCCAATCCCACCACATGGAACCAACCAGCCAATGGCCTCGTCGTGCAGTTACCTCCATCATTCGTGGATATCACCCTGACTGCTGAGACCGTTCGTGAGTTGGTAATGGAAACCTTACGATTGTTGCATCTCCCTGACATACATCTGATTGACACCTACCAAAAGTCGTATCCAGTGTATGTTGACGTGATACCCTATCCTCTAGGATATCAACGCTTGGATTTCCCAGAGTTTGGCGGGGATCAATCACCACATGAACATCTTGCCCAGTTTGTATTGGTCTGTGTGGATACTATCAATAACGAATATTGCCTTATGCCAAAATTTGTCCAATCGTTATTAGAACTAGCCTTCACATGGTACTCACGACTACCAGCAGGGTCTCTGCTCATATGGAAATAGATGCAGAAAGCCTTCCTAGCATGCTTTCATAGCCTTGAGAGGGATGTCGATTTGCCCGAGCATTTGAATATCAAGCAATCCGTGCAACAATATATTGACCAATGGAGGAACCTTAGTGAGGATCAAGCAACTCTATTGTCGGAGCAACAAGAGGTGAATATGTACATTAAGATGATGAGGTCAAAGATAGCATTATATTTGCAAGCCTCCAATCCTCAGACTTTCAATGACCTGGTTTCTAGTGCTGTGAGTCTTGAAAGTCTCATGGAAGGGCTTGGGCTTGGTCCAGAACCATATTACCCCCAGTTATAGGACTAAGAGCATATACCCAACCCTCAAAGATTATGGTTCTGATTCATGACTCTAAATTGCATCATGTATGGTCTATTTTTGCACGACCTTAAACTGTTATTGATATATAGTCCTGATCCATGACTCTAAATACATCAATATGGTCTATTTTGCATGACCTTAAGCTGTTATATATATATATATATATATATATATATATATATACGTCGTAGTACGTAGTAGACTAACTAACTAACTACGTAGTATAGTATATATT
>NW_006498435.1:1626993-1650681 GCF_000471905.2 Amborella trichopoda
TTAGTTTAGTATATTAATTAGTTACCGTCGTACGTACTACTAGTACGTACTAACTAACTACTACTAATATAGTCGTTATTTGTTCATAGTACTACGTACTGTTATATATATATATATATATATATATATATATATATAGTCCTGATTCATGACTATAAACTACATCATATATGATTTGTTTTGCATGACCTTAAATTGTTATAAACATATATAGTCCTGATTCATGACTCTAAACTGCACCATATATGGGCTATTTGGTACGACCTTCTATATTCATATAGTTCTAATCATGACTCTAAACTAGTCCCGACTCATGACTTAAACTACTATATACATATAGTCCTGATTCATGACCCTAAATTGCATCATGTATGGTTTATTTTTGTGTGACCTTAAACTGCTATAGATGTATAGTTCTGATCCATGAGTCTAAACTACACCATATATGGTCTATTATTTCAAGACCTTAAATTGATCTATATATAGTCCTGATCCATGATTTTAAACTGCATCATAGATGGTCTATTTGGCACGACCTTAAATTTCTAAATACATATAGTTTTGATTCATGACTGTAAATTGTATAATATATGATCTATTTTGCAAGATCTTAAACTGCTATACATGTACTCCTGATCCATGACTCTAAACTGCATCATATATGGTCTACTTTGGTATGACCTAAAATTGCAAAAAATATATGAAGTCCGCGATGTATGACTTTCAACTGCCTACAGCACTGTCCAAGCTACAAGACTCGAAATTGTCAAGCATATTGCACAATGTTGATAGCAGTCTAGGGCCCACAACTCTAAACTAATGGGTATAACAGTTTGGACGTAAGGCGCAAGAGGGCTTGGCCCTCAATCCATGATGCTATTCCACGACGTATGACCTAAAACATCGCCAAAAAGTCTACACTGCACGACTCTTATGACCTTTTAAGTTGGAGGTTTGGAAGAACTTAACAAAATAGTCTACACTGTATGACTTTAAATTATAGTATCCTCTTGAGGTCTTATAACCTTGAGCATTATGCCACCCATGCTCCTTTAAGAATTAGGTTAAGAAGGACTTAATAAAAATTTCTATACCACATGAATCTAAATTACACTATCCTCTCGAGGTCTTACAACCTTGAGCATTGAGCCGCCCATACCCTTTTTAAGGAGGAGGTTAGGAAGGCCCGAATAAAAGTCTACCCTGCATGAATTTAAACTGCAGTATCCTCTCGAGGTCTTATGACCTTGAGAATTAGGCCACCCATACCCCCTTTAAGTTGGAGGTTAGGAAGGCTTCAACAAAAAGCCTACACTACATGACTCTAAACTACAGTATCCTCTCGAGGTCTTATGACCTTGAGCATTGGGCTACCCATACCCTTTTCATTAAGAGGTTAGGAAGGCCTTAACAAATAGTCTTTCCTATACGACTATAAACTATAGTACCTCTTGGATTCTTATGACCCTAAGCATTGGCTACCCATATGTTTTTATAAGAGTATGGAAAGTTTCAATACAAACCATCCCTGTTCCTATTTAGGAACAAATGCTAAGCCAATGTTTGATCATTGAACCAACATTTCTCATATAAGTCTATGGTTCCCAACCTACGACCAACGCCTTCGCAGCTTAAGTCAAATATTCGATCCTTAGACTCAATGATTACATGTCTATGATTCTCAACTTATGACAAATTCCTTTGTGGCTTAAGTCAAAATTTTGATCCTTAAATGATGACAAGTCTATGGTTCCCAACCTACGACCAATGCATTCGTGGCTTAAGTCAAAGTTTCGATCTATGGTTTCCAACCTACAACCAATGCTTTCGTGGCTTCAGTCAAATATTCTATCTTTAGGCTTAATGTTTACAAGTTTATGGTTCCCAACGTACGACCAATGCCTTTATGGCTCAGATCAAATGTTCGACCCCTTAGACTTAATGTTTATAGGTCTATGGTTCCCAACCTACGCCTGATGCCTTCATGGTTCAGGTTAAAATTTTGATCCTTAGGCTAAATGTTTATAGGTTTATAGTTCCCAACCTACGACCGATGCCTTCATAGCTCAAGTCAAAGGTTCGATCCTTAAAGTCAATGTCTGTAGGTCTATGATTCCCAACCTACGACCGATGCCTTCAAGGCTCAAGTCAAAGGTTCGATCCTTAGACTCAATGATTACAAGTCTATGGTTCCCAACCCACGACCAATGCGTTCATCGCTTAAGTCAAATGTTTGATCCTTAGACTCAATGATTACAAGTCCATGGTTCTCAACCTACGACCAATGCATTCGTGGCTCAGGTCAAAGGTTCGATCCTTGGACTCAATGTTTATGAGTCCATGGTTCCCAACCTACGACTAATGCCTTCTTGGCTGAAGTAAAATGTTTGATCCTTAATCTAAATGATTACAAGTCCATGGTTTCCAACCTACGACCAAAGCTTGCGCCGCTTAAGTCAAAGGTTCAATCCTTAGACTCAATTTTTACAAGTCTATGGTTTCTTAACTTACATGTGATGCCTTCACAGCTCAAGACAGTATTCAATCCATAAACCCATATTTTTTCATAAGGTTTCTAATTTACGCCTGATGCCTTCGCAGCTCAGGACGAAGTATGATCCTTGATCTCCTACTTCTCTTATATGGCTTAAGGTTTCCAACCTATGCCCGATGCCTTCGCGGCTCAGGACGGGGTTCGATCCTTAAACCCATATTAAGGTTTCCAACTTATGCTTGATGCCTTTACAGCTCAGGACGGATATCCATCCTTAGGCCCATATTTCCCATATCCAACTTCCAACCTATGACAAATTCCTTTGGGGCTCAAAACTGAGGTTTGACCATTAGACTCATATGTTTCATATCAAGTCTATGGTTTCTTAACCTACAGTCAATGCCTTCATGACTTAAGCTGAGGTTTTGACCTTAGACTATATTTCTCATATCAAACCTACGGTTTCCATCCTACAGTCGATGCCTTCTTGGCTCAGGTCGAGGTGTAGACTCACATATCTCATATAAGCTTGAGGCTCCAAATTATGGCCGCCACCTTCATGGCTCAAGTCGAGGTTCAACCTTAGAATCAATTCTCATATATATTCCAAAGGCTTTAGCCAACGACGGATTCCCAAGACATGGCTTAAGTCGAGGGTCTAACTTTAGACACATTTCCCATATATTTGTCTTTGGCTCTAACCGACGACTAATGCATGTTATGTCTTAAGTCGAAGGTTCAACCTTAGACTCATATTCCTCATACAAGGCCAAGTTGAAGGTTCAACCTTAGACTCATATTCCTCATACAAGGCCCAAAGTTCTGACCAACGACTGATGCCCATGATATTGCTTAAGTCATAGGTCCAACCTCAGACTTATTTCAAGATATATGTGAGCCACCCAAATCACCGGATGTCACCCACTTTTGGGGTTCTCCCACTTGCACAACGTCCAAGGCGGTTTTGTTAGGTATGTTTTTATTCACATATGCGACTAAGTGTGTTCCAAAGAACACTTGATATCTTGAAGATGCCAATATAAAGCAGAGATTTTAACGCATGCTCGATAAATGTCTTAACGTTTCGATAAGATACGAGCACAGTTCTTGATAACACTTGATCAGATAGGCCCCATACTTACGATTCATTATATGAAGGCCCCAATATGCCTTCAAAACCCTGACTCGTCAGTAAGCCCCTATATGTCTTGAATTATGACCAATAAAAGATATGATATCGATAGTTCGCTAGTTAAACATGTTCAAGTTTAACTTACGACCAATGATAGAAAATATGAAAGCCATTTTATTGTGAGACAATTTCTAAGGTACAATATTCCTAAGGCCCGATATGCTTATTCATGAGATATGTGGAGGATCCTGATGCGGTTTGATATACATATTTTCGTAAATCCATCGTTCGTTACGTATGTGTATCGTAACTTACGATCTACGATAAGAGATCATGAAGATGTTTCTATTGCAGAACTCAGGAATGCATATGTTCCATGAAACACGAATGCCTCTCTATTAGATACTAGAGGAGTTCTGAGTGAGATGTGATATGACTCTTTTAAATCGGTCATTCATTAAAGATAATGGGCTTTTAATAGACAAATCATAAGGGAAACCTCACCATCTATTGATATATTGAGGTAAATCCCTGAAGAGATATATGTTAAGGTCTCATATGCCTTAATATCCAGGAGTGATATAACTTAGGCAATATTTGAACTTGGCTTAACTCATGTCCATATTCACCGTCAGTTCGGATATGCCTTGATTCACACCCCCAGAACTTCATGTTTTCTAATTAAGCTAAGACTCACAAGGACTCATTTTTGAGGCATTATAACCCTCTCTCTAAAGTTTCATATCAATCAAAGATGGATGAACCTATCCACATCGCTCGGCCGTTGGAGCCTTAAATGCTCTATCCCCTGTGCGTTACAGCCAGAATGACACTTGGTCACCAAAATTGAGATTTCTCTCTCGATATGAGGAATTTTCTCATGGGACCAAGACTGTTGGATTCATGATTCAATATTTTATCATCCTTAAAATGTGCATCGTTTATTGAATTGTACATTTGAAGTGGTTACATCCACATTCCACTAGTTATGTTGACGTAGTTTCTAGCAGAAATACAGTAACTTGGATGAACGATATCTCCCTCATCTGAGTTCTATTTGAGGCGAGACTTAGACTATTATGTTCATATTCAAATCATTTTACATTTTAAATGATTTTATATTCAAATGATTTTAGACTATTGTATTCATATTTACTGGTCTTGCTGACGTAATTTCCAACAGAAATAGGTTAATTTGGATAAACAAAATCTCTATCATCCGTAATCCATTTAAAGTAAGCGGTTGCACCCGAAATCTACTAAGATCATACTGGTTCTACTAATGCAATTTCCAACAAAAATAGGTTAACTTTGACAGACAAGATCTCTCTCATCTGTGATCTGTTTAAAGTGAAACTTGGATTGTTGTGTTAATCTTTGAGTCCTCTTTCATCCCACCAAATTTCATGATCAATGTATCCACCATTTGAAAACGGTTGAATAAATACAAAGATATATCGGGATTGTGCTGCATAAATTTAACATTCAAAGTATAGCAGAATCCCTGATGTTTGTCACACGATGTCCTTGCTGGATCTGGGATTCGTGAATTCAAATTGAGCAAGAGCATTGATTGAGATGTGTGATCATCATAAGTAGACAATGTACGAGCATTTGAAATACATAGTTATCACTTTGAAGATTGGATTAAGAAGATGAAGGTGTACCATCAAATGATATGCGATGATCACACTTTTCGGGCTTATCACTTCGTAATTTTGACGATGCAGACAAAAAGATGGATAAGGATTGAATGTTTTATGGTTAAGAGTTAATAAATCTATATAAACCACATTCTTTGATGAAGAGAGGGATTCGATTCTTTTGGATTCAAATGATTGAATCAACGTGATAATGTGAGAGTGAGATAGAAAGTGACTGTATCGCCAGAACCAATCCCTTCTATGACTGTTTTCTGAGCCATATCTTGTATAAAAAGAGATATTATAGTTTTTCAAGCCCACTTGAAGCCCGATCTTGAAGAAGAATAAGTCGTACCATAATACCCCATATTTAAGTTGAGGTATACGGGCACATACGCCCATGATAATGTTTTCATTCATGTATGAATATTGTCTTTCCTAGAATCAAATGTATATGATTCAAGGTCCAAATCAAGGGTATTCGACCCAAGTCAAACTGATGTAAATTGTAATAGAGGATTAAACCTCTAAAAATTGTTCGTTCCTAGTATATGATATATAAAAAACCTGTGTTTCGATTATATGGAATGAATGGGAAAATTTGGCACCTAATGTGTTGTCCTCTGGTTATTCACTTGGAGTTTTGGGTTCTCTTAAGACCTTTTTATTATTTGATTCAATCTTACAATTCACATTGCAGAGCATCCTGGTGTATGGAGTAGGTTAGGGTGTAGGAATACTAAGGTGTATGGGGTGCTATGGTGTATGCAGTAGGGTAGGGTGTAAGAAAGATAAGGTAGGGTGTAGGGTGTATGGAGTACGATTGAGAATTAGGAGTCCTAGGGTGTACGGGAGCTAGAGTGTATGGGGTAGGATTGGGAGTAGGGAATCTTAAGGAAGTTGGAATTTTGGGGTTCTAGGGAATGAAAGGTTTCTTGAGTCTTGGGTTTGGAATCAAAGTAGAAGAAGAAGCCTAAGTTCTTAGAATTCTAAAGTTCTTCTCATTAATTTCCAAAACCTCAAGAGTCCCATTACAAATGACTAACACTTTGCTTATATTGAGTAACCCCAAAACATGAGAGGATACTGAAAAACCTATAGAATTGTTGAAAATTACACATTTAATGAATAAAATATATTAATCCCGTTTTTGGAATTAATGACCAAAATACCCCTAAGCACTTTTCACCAAATGACAAAACAATCCCTCCATGAGGGACCTTTTGCCATTGCTAGGCCTCGGGGGATTTTTCAAATGTTTCTGGTGGCAATTTGAGTGACCAAATGTCGTAGAATCAATGCTTGGATTGTTACACACATTTTGATACCCATTGATCATCGTAGACTCAATGCTTCGATTGTTGTGCACATTTTGATACCCCTAAGCACTTCTCATCAAATGACAAAAATCATCCCTCCATGAGGGGTCTCTTGCCATTATTAGTCCTCGGGAGCTTTTTCAAATGTTTCTGATGACAATTTGAGCAACCAAACGTCGTAGAATTGATGTTCGGATTGTTACGCACGTTTTGATGCACAATGATCGTCTTGGAATGGAGTTTTAAAACCAAAAATTCGGCCAAGTCCATAAACTTGTGATTCTTCGACTACGCATTCAGCATGATCCATGATGTTCCGAGACTTCATTTAGATCACAAACTAAAGAGGATACTATCACGATCATTTTGTGATAAATTTCATCCATTTTGATCTCCGTTTGAGCGCATTCTAATTTTGGGAGGTCATCGGAAAATGGGATTCTGGCAACTAAAAATGTGCCTTCTTCTACCTCAAAATTCGGTATCATCCATCCTCTGATTATACTAAAAATTTATATCAAACTGAAGCTCTTCGAAGCACGGGCGCAATGGATCCATACTTGCAACGATCCGATATCAGGACCTTGAGCTATAGCCTCTATAAGAATAAGATGCTTCTCTTTTTAAAATCTGAATTTTCATGTTTCGAGCTCATCTTCTCTCTAACAATTCTCTCATTTTGGGCCACGCCATAATGCGTACCAGATGTCAAAACGAGCATATCGTCGGTATTTAGCCCATGTCTGAATTTGAGCTTAGTTCGACTTCAAATGAGCAAGTTATGAGCATTTAAAATCCATCCGAAATTAGAAAACACAGTTTCCATAAATGGAAACTGGTTCACCGATGTTGCACCGCAATAGTGTAAAATCCACCATTTTTTGGTAAAGTATGCCCAAAATGCTCCCAGAGGGTCCGATTGAACTGAAATTTGGTATCTTGGATTTTTTCGACATTCTAGATCCAATGGCTGTGGTATGTGCTCTTTTGAGACTCATAAAATGAGGTTGTAGTTATAGGGTCTATTTTCAGCATGATAGGAACTGAAAAACTGAGTTTTGTCATAATCAGCTCAAAACTTGTCAGAACGCAACGAAACTTTACGAGTATGCTTAGGGCATCCAAAAATAGCCTCTCATGAAATTTGAGACCATTCTAACACTTCTTCATAGGTCACCCAATATCATGCTTATTGCTATAGTGTTCCCGTGATATGCGGTGTCTTTAGCACCGGCAGGACCAGGTTACTACCGGCTCTCTCCTTATGCTCTCAGAGATACAAGTATGTCAAAAATAACATATAACAGTGATTCTTTGCATGCTTGAAAAAGGATCATTTCACAAGGGTCGGTCATGGATAACCATTGGGCTATGTGGCCTTTAAAGTCCTTGATTGATATGCTATTACAAGTGAGTGTGGTTCCTATAGGACCACCGACACATGATATATAATGATCCTTGACTCACCAGGGTTGGGTGGTCTAAGCCTGGGATTGGAGTAAAAAACCTTAAATATGTTGGAGGATATAGAGAACGAGTACAATGTATAGAAAAACAAAACTTTCAATGAATATAACTCATAATACACTTGGTGTATGGAATTCACAATATAAAATCACTCACTTCCTCTCATACAATCTCTCCTGAATTACAAGGATCACATCAATTACTTTGGTTTTTTTTTTACAATTTCCACTCAAGGAGATACAATAAAAATAAAAAAAGTACAACACCACATCTCTTTTCTCTCAATTATGTAAACACGCAAGAAATGACCAAAACACCTAGAATGAAACACTCATACAATCTCAATGCATATGCAACTAGTCAATGGCATGGGAAGCCAATAAAATTTCTCAAATTGCTGGGATGAGCTCCATAGGCTTATATACAACCCTTGTTACAACTACTAGCAATAGTGCAAGATAATGATGCTTACTTTCAATCAAGATGGGAAGTACACACCATAATAAAATCATGCCACACTAAGGGGAGATAGAGAGTGTAAAACTAGGCATGGATGATGGGAAAGGTTAGGCATGGATGATAGGAAAGGTACACAAGGGTGCGACAAAATGACATGGTATAATTATGGCTTCAAGGGATGTTACAATGAACACAGGGAACTCAAAAGCTCTCTCCCTAAGCAATGTAATCTGAAATTCCAGCAAGACAACACTCACAAAACTCTAAGGGCTCGTTTCGATAGGAGGAAATTAGGAATCTTAGATATTTGAAATCCAAACAAATCCATGGATTTTCAATATCAAGGATTTTTATCATAGATTCCTCAATCTCTTGTTTGGATAAACTATTCCAATTCATGGATTCTTAGCCTATTCCAATTCATGGATTCCTAGCAATTCCTTCCATGTCTATTGTTTGGTAACAAAACTTGATACAGTTTCTCTCTCTAAAATTTTAATACACTTTCTCTCTTTGAAACTCAAAATTTGAGATAGTGTGTCTATAAAAAATTTGAGATACTTTCTCTTTCTAAAATTTGATACGGTTTCTCTCTCTAGAATTTAATATACTTTCTATCAAAACTTAAAATTTGAAATTGTTTTTCTAAATATTTTGAGATAGTTTCTCTCTCTATAAAACTTGAGATAGTTCCTCTCTTAAATAATTTTGAGATAGTTTCTCTCTAAATATTTTTAAGTAGTTTTTCTCTCTAAAATATGACAGTGTTTCTCTCAAATTTTAAGATACTTTATCTCTCTAAAATTTAAAATTTGATATAATTTATCTCTAAAAATTTTGCGATAGTTTCTCTTTCTAAAGATTTTTATTTACTTTCTCTCCCTAAAATTTAATATAGTTACTCTCTTAAATCTTAAGATGCTTTCTCTCTCTAAAACTTCAAGTTTGACATAGTTTCTCTCTATAAAATTTGGAGATATTTTCTCTATTTAAAATTTGATATGGTGTCTCTCTAAAATTTGATATACTTTCTCTCTCTAAAGTTTAAAATTTGAGATACTTTCTCTTTCCAAGACTTAAATTTTGAGAGTTTCTCTCTCTAATTTTTTTGACATAGTTTCTCTCTCTAAAAATTTCATATACTTTCTCTATCTTAAATTAGAATAGTTTATCTCTTTAAATTTTAGGATATTTTCTCCCTCTAAAAAGTAAATTTTACGATAGTTTCTCTCTCCAAAAATTTTGAGATAGTTTCTATCTCTATTTTTTTGTAGTTTCTCTCTCTAAAATTTGATATAATTTCTATCTCTAAAATTTTAATATATTTTCTCTCTCTAAAACTCAAAATTCGATATAGTTTCTCTCTAAAACTCAAAATTCGAGATAGCTTCTTTCTCTAAAAAACTTGAGATATTTCTCTCTCTAACTTTTCTTTTGGCTGTTTTTTCTTAAATTTATAATAATTTCTCTCTAAAAGTTTAAGAAAACTTTCTCTCTCTTAAACTTAAGATTTGATATAGTGTCTCTCTTTAAAAATTTTGAGATAGTTTTCATCTCAAACTTTTTAGATACTCTATAGAATTTGATATAGTTTCTCTCTCGAAAAAGAAAAATTTAAGATTGTTTCTCTCTCTAAAACTTTGTGATAGTTTCTCTCTCTAAAAATTTGTGATAGTTTCTCTCTCTAAAATATGATAGTCTATCTCTAAAACTTAAAATTTGATATAGTTTCTCTCGCTAAAATTTTGAAATAGTTTATCTGTCTAAAACAATTTGATAATTTCTCTCTCTAAAATTTTAACATACTTTCTCTTTCTAAAAGTTAAAATTTGAGATAGTTTCCCTCTCTAAAAATTTTTAGATAGTTTTTCTCTTTAAAAAAATTTAGGTACTTTTTCTATCTAAAATTTTCATACCTACCAAATGTTCCCTATTTTTCGGGTTGAGGGAGCGAATGAGTGAATTCCATGGGTCTTGAAAATTGAAAAAAACAGCTTTTGGGAAATAAAATCATGGAAAAGTAAGTCTTATTTCCATGATTTTGATTTTCTTGATTTTAAGTATCTTAGTCATTAAGCAATTCAAATGGTGGATTTTGGCAATATCCAAGATATTAGAAATCCATGTCTTAAAATCCATGTACCCAAACAGGCCCCAAGCTAATGTGCAAAAAAAACTATGCAAAAATAACTATCTCACAATGCTGAGCAAGCAACTCCCTAATCCTAGCTTCATATGTTTGATAGAAAACTCAAGTAATGACTAATGTGCAAAAAAAAACTATGCAAAAAAAACTATCTCACAATGCTGAGCAAGCAACTCCATAATCCTAGCTTCATATGTTTGATAGAAAACTCAAGTAATGAAGCAAAGAAAGAACAATAACTTTGTTGCATAACTTTGCTGTCATAATGGATTTGCAACAACGTGTTAATGCTTGAATGACGGAGAGGAAATGCAACGAAGGAGGGGGAATGAGACTTCATGGGGTTGCATGCAATTGCCTTCTTTTTTAACACTATTCACTCTGATGGAGCAAGATGAATAAATGGATAAGCGAGGGTGATGCGTTCCACCTTAGAGGCCCTCTATAACTCTATACAGTGTTGTACTCATATGAGAGAGGTTAGGGTTAATAATCTTATATAGGTGGTTCACGTATGACTTTAACCTATATTGAACATAGTCATCAAATTAGTTATTCAAAAGTTGAGAGGGGCTTTGATCCGTAGGATGGGTGAGATTCTATAATTACCTCTAAATTTCTCTTATTCTCATTCTATCCCACCCCTCTTTCTATCTCTAAAAGTTTTTCAGAACTTCACATTTTCTCTCACTAGATGAATAGTCACGTCACAAATAATCATGATAGCATAGTGTGTTAGAATATGTGATCAATATGCTAATAGGAAATCAACAAACACTCAAAGTACATTTGACCTTGAGAAAGCAATGGTTGGTAAGTTCTAAAATGTAATTAATATTTAGAAAATAGATTTTTTACACTCACACATGCTCCATAAAATCCCTAATTGTTAAGATACACTTATCCACTAATACTGTCCACATCATGCCCACATGGCGGTGATGTAGTAGTTTGTGTGGGGCCGACACGGTGGCACATATTGGCCATTTCTGTGCCACCCTTCATAAGGGTGATCCTTTAATGGAATCCCATGCGACCAAATTTTAAAAGTCAGTTTTGCTCAAAATAAAATTATAACAGTTCATAATCATTTATTATCATTTATTATTATTTATTATAATATCTCAGTCTGGCATCAAAAAAGAAAATTCAGTTAGGGAAATTAAGAATTTTGAGGAGGTAAGGATCTATGGTGTTGTAAAATCGGGATAACCCAATCACCCATTTTTGAGTAAATCGGGATACCTCAAATCCCACTAGATGTAGTAAGCACTACACCACAATGATTTCAACACTCAAATAACATGCCCAAGATGCAATAACAAGTGCAATATAATTGAAAAAAAAAATAAAAACAATAAAACAAGCAATATGGAAAATCTTCAAAGTACAACACAAATAAAAGTAGAGATGGACACGCACATATATGTGGTTCACCCAAGATGACCTATGTCTTCGGGCAAGACGGCAAATATGTATTCACTATCAAGAAGAACAAATTACAAGATTGAGGTTATGTAGAATTACCTCATACAATCTCAAAGAATGCTCAAACAAAGAACTTCCTACCACAAAACTACCTACTATCGACTCTTTTCTTCGATTCACCGCATATGAGAAGAAATATCGACAAAATGACTCAAGATGAGCCCTAATGGTAGCGTTAGGGTTTTGTAGCAAAACCCCCAAATTTTCTCCCCAAATCTCTCTCTCTAATTTCACTTCTTTTTCTCACACACCCGCGTGCTTCCCTTTGTCTCACGCCCGCGCACTTGTTTCTCTTTCTATATAAAACCCCTTTTTAAGGGCCTACATTCAAAATGATGAAAATGCCCAAAAGAAAAGGGAGAATACCACATGGAGTGGTGATTTGGCATCACGCCCCAACGATCTCCACCTTGATGCAAAATCACCCCCTTGCCTTGCCAATCCATCAGTTCTTTTCTTTCTTGAAACCTAGAGATGTTAGAGTGCATTCTAACTTCTCTACTTGGATGGGCTTCGTAAGCATATCTACAAAGTTATCTTCGGTATTGATCTTGACCAATTAAACTCTTTCATTTTCTACTACTTGATGGATAGAGTGATATTAAACAAATATGTACCTTGACCTCATGTGGTGAACCGGGTTCTTGGTTAATTGGATAGCACTTATATTATTACAAAATAGTTCTATGCGCTTACATGTAATGCCCATCTCACCTATCAACCCTTGAAGTCACACAACTTCTTTTGATGCCTCCGTTGCTACCATGTACTCGGCTTTGGTAGTTGACAATGCTACCGTGTCTTTGAGCCTTGACATCCAATTAACCGGTTCATTTGCAAACCGAAAAATAAATGCGATAGTCGACCTACCTCTATCAAGATCACTGGCAAAATTGACATCTATAAAACCTTTTGGGTTGAACCCTTGCTCAATGTGATTACATGACTATTTGTACCTCTTAAGTACAGAAGCAACCATTTTGGTGGTTCCCAATGAACCTTTCCGGGGTTTGTCATACACCGACTTAGAACAACAACCGCATGTACGATATCTGATATTGTACATACCACGATAAACATTAAACTTCCAATCGCATTTACATAACCTTAGCCATGCTTCTTCTGTCTTCGGACTTTGAATTGAAGACAATTTGAAGTACGATGCTAGGGGTGTCTTGACTGGCGTATCTTTCGTGCTAAATTTTTCAAGCACCATTTTTATATAACCCTTTTGAGATAATGACAAAATTCTATTTGTCTATCCCGTTCAATTTCAATCTTAAAGATTTGCCTTATCGGCCCGAGATCTTTCATCTCAAATCTTTTGCTCAAAGAAGTCTTGAGCTCATCAATTTTTACGTTATCTTTGCACACCAAAAGCATGTCATCTACATATAAGACTAAAATCAAGTATGTATCATCATAAAAACACTTTAAATAGAAGCAATGATCATACCCAAGGCTCATCATGAACATATCAAATGTTCTATACCATTGTCTTGGAGCTTGCTGGAGCCCATATTAGGATTTCTTCAATTTGCACATAAGTCCTTCTTTGCCCTTCTCTATAAAGCCTTCCGGTTGTACACTTCCTCTTCAAATTCTCCATGCACAAAAGCGGTCTTCACATCTATTTGCTCAAGTTCTAAATTATGCATAGCAACTAACCCAAGCACCAAGCAAATTGGTTTATCGGTTCAAAAATTTCATCAAAGTCAATCCCTTCCTTTTGCGAAAAACCTTTTGCCACTAATCTTGCCTTATAACTTTCAAGCTTGCCATTAAGCCCCTTTTTTATCTTCAACACCCATTTACAACCAACGGTCTTACTACCTTTTAGTAGCTTTACTAAATCCCAAGTTTTGTTTATTTGAAGGGCCAATATCTCTTCTTCCGTAGCTCTTTTCCAATGCTCGGTATCATTACTATCAATGGCTTCACGTAATGATGTTGGCTCTTCATTTTCGGTTATCAAAGCATGCAAAGTATTTGGATCCACATAATCTTTGTGCCACCTGGGTGCACGAGTTTTTCTTGTAGAGTGTTTATGTGCCAAAGACACAACTTCATTATGATGGCCATGTGGTTCTCCATCTTAACTTCCCAGTTCTTCATGCTCTTCACTATGATCAATGGTTATATTCTCTTAAGTCATAATTGTACTTGGTGGAAGTGTTTCGTGGTTGCCTTGAAATTCTTTGCTCTCTTATTACACTTCTTGACCATTGTCATTTATCATCATCCCCTTTACCAATACCTTGGATTTATCAAAATGCATGTCACAACTAATGATTATTTTTTGTGTACTTGGATCCCATAATTGGTACCCCTTCACACCCTTGCTATAACCCATAAAGATCCACTTCTTTAACCTTGGATCCAATTTGTTCCTTTGGCAACTTGGAATAAGTGTATATCCAAAAAATTTTAAATCGGAGTAGTAACTCGGAGTTTCATACCATATATCATTAGGACTTTTACTTCCCAATGCTACTGAAGGCGATCGGTTCATAAGATAACAAGCCATTGATATGGATTCCGCTCATAATTCTTGTTCCAAGCCGGCATTGCTAAACATGTACCTCACACACTCCATCAAAGTGTGATTCATCCTCTTGGCAACACAATTTTATTGAGGATTGTAGGCATTTGTGTAATACCTAGTAATTTCCTTGATCGTGCAAAAATTTTTAAACTCCTTTGATACCAACTATGCACCATTATCGGTCTAAAGAACTTTGATATGATGCCCCATAGATTTTTCAATTTCGGCTTTAAAATTCTTAAATGTATAAAACACATCACTTTTGGACTTGAGAGTTTTGATCCATACTTTTTTTGAGAAGTCATCAATAAATGAAACAAAATGTAATGCACCGTCATAAGATGTAGTTGGTGAAGGACCCCATACCTCAGAGTGAATGTAATCAAGTTTGGACTTGCTTGTATGCTTATTGGTCTTAAAAGGTTGTCTATGTTGTTTCCCATAGACACAATGCTCACAAACTTTGGATCCATCAATTTTAAGTGTAGGAATAAAATTCGTCTTCATCAAGACCTCCATGGCCTTATCACTCATGTGCTTCAATCTTCTATGCCATAGGTCAAATAGAACTTCCTCACCTTCGACCACAAAATTCAGTTCATCATTTATTTTTGTGCTTCCCAATAACTTGTATAAGCTCCCAACTAGGACTCCTTTCAACACAATTAGAACCCGTTTTGATTACTCCACCTTAACGGGTGAACTTATAACCTTCCAAATCTAGATAAGAGAGGGAAATCAAGCTATTTTTTACTTTTGAAACATGCATAACATCCTTAATCGCTCGCATAGTCTCATCAAACAACCTTAGGCGAACCGAACCCATTCCAACTACCTGGCTAGTGAAATTATTACCCATGGATACCGATCATCCTTCACATGACTCATATAAGTCCAACCATGATCTATGTGGGTACATGTGATGGATGGCTCAACTATCAAATATCCAATTTTGATAGAATGTTGAATTATATGCCACCATCAATATTTCATCTTTAATGAACCCGGATGTAGACTCTTCAACTTGAATTGCTTCATTCTTGGATTCACTTGGCTTTTCACCTCCCGCATTAGGAGCGTTAGAAGAATTCACTCCAATTCTTTTAAAACAATTCTTTCTTATATGATTGAGATTCCCACAATGCCAACATACATTCTTGTTATTGGGCCCTCCAGATTTTGATCAAAATCTTGAATTACTTCATGAATGATTTATCGATTAATCACCCCATTCATTCGATCGACATCTTGCCATAAGAGCTTCCGTCTTCGATTCTACCGAACTTCCCAAAAATGCTTCCTTTCGAAGTTCATAGGCAAGTAGGGCACTACACACAGAGCCAAAATCAAGAGAATCCTCTTTACTATAACTCAATATAGTAACAAGGTTATTATAAGATTTCGGCAATGAACAAAGTAAGGTGATCGCTTTATCTTCATCGTCCATTCTCACACCAATACTCTCAAGTTGACAAGTTATTAAACCCATTCACGTGTTACGACACATTTGCACCTTCTTTCATTTTCAAGGAATACAATTTTCTTTTTAAGAAAATTCGGTTTGTGAGAGATTTTGTTAGATACAAACTTTTCAATTTTTTTCAAAAATATTTTGTCGTCTTTTCGCCAACAATATTAAACAAAACTTCATTCGCAAAACACAAGTGAATAGTGGCCCATGCCTTCATATCGAGTTCATCCCAATCATCATAGGTCATATTTACCGGTTTTTATCTTTTTTAAGTAATGTTTTGTGTTACCCTTGATGTACCAATAAATCTTGCATTTTTAATTTCCAAATTTCAAAATTATCTTTCCTATTAAACTTCTCCACCTCAAACTTGTGAGATGTCATTTTCTCAAAAAATACTACACTAACTCCTTGACCTCTGATACCACTTGTTGTAAAATCGAGATAACCCAATCACCCCTTTTTGAGCAAATCGGGATACCACAAATCCTACTAGATGTAGTGAGCAGTATACCACAATGATTTCAACACTCAAATAACATGCCCAAGATGTAATAACGAGTGCAATATAATTGGGATAAAATATGAAAACAATAAAACACGTAATATGGGAAATCTTCAAAACACAACACAAATGAAAGTAGAGATAGACACGCACATATACGTGGTTCACCCAAGCTGGGCTACGTCCACTGACAAGACGGCGAAGATGTATTCACTATCAAGAGAAAAAATTACAAGATTGGGGTTATGTAGAGTTTCCTCATACAATCTCAAGGAATGCTCAAACAAAGAACTTTCTACCACAAAACCACTTACAGTCGACTCCTTTCTTCGATTCACTGCATCCATGAAGAAATGCTGACAAAATGGCTCAAGATGAGCCCCAATGGTGGCGCTAGGGTTTTATAGCAAAACCGCCAAATTTTCTCCCCAACTCTCTCTCACTCTCTATTTTCACCTCTTTTTTTCTCACACCCGCATACTTTCCTTTTTCCCATGCCCGCGTACTTGTTTCTCTCTCTATAAAACTCCTTTTTAAGGGCCTCCATTCAAAATGATGAAAATGCCCAAAAGAAGAAGGAGAATACCACATGTGGTGGTGATTTGGCATCACGCCGCAACATCGGGTACTTCACTGGGCTAGCTTTGGAACATTTAGCCATTTTCTCAAGTTAACTCAACAAAACTATATCCCACAATCTAGAGCTGGGGCACTTATTTGGTCTATAAAAGCTGATATAATAAGTGGCCATAGTTTTCATATGTTCAATGGATTACAGGTGCATCCCAAAGATAAACACTCTAGTGGATGTGGGGGTCCTCTCTCTAGCACTCTTGTGGATGTGCATAGGTCTGATCAAGTGGATCAACTTATCAAAGTGGTTTCCCATTTGTGACTGTCCTATGCACATATTGTGAGTAAATTGGATTGTAAGGGACTTAAACTCATGTCCTATTAAAGCCTAGTCTACTCATATAGGGCTTATTCTCACAAATTTGCTCTAACACATTAGATTCTCCGATCCTATCTCTTATGCTCTAGCCTAGATACGCATCTAGTGTTCTCATACCAGCCATGACTAGAGGAAACCCTCAAACCTTTTGTTTCTTAATAAGGCCCTCCAGACTTGTATCATGACTCCGGATATTTTGACTTGCCGAATCCCAATTCCTTAAAATTTGGTAAATACATCGTTCCCAGTGCGACTAGGAACTATCATGAAATGGCAGAGTCAAAGCCTTGAAAGGCCACACATCTAACATTCCTCCACTTGGCTTTTGAGGCCTTGAAAATGCACTCTCATTATATTATCTTTCTCGCAACTTACACACATATGCTCACAATCATGCTTAAATGGAGGCCCACGTAGTACTAATGCATATACTCACATGCTCACAATATCATATTCATGCATATCCTCACGCACACATGCTCAACAAAATATACTCTTATCCAAATAAATGCTCACTCATGCTAATGCTCACATAGACATCTTTGTACAGACAAATGCTCGTGTGTATACGCCTGGTCACACTTACTCTAACATGGTCCTTAAGACCACATTAATTTGATTAATAATTCAAATTCTTTCATCCAACAACAGAATTGGATATATTCACTAGAATTGAAGGGTGCAATAATTCGTCACACTTGAGTTCTCTCATTCAAATGTGAATAGAATCACTGGACTATAGCCCAAGGCAGTGTAGTCATGAGTTCTCTCATTCAAATGTGAATAGAATCACTGGACTATAGCCCAAGGCAGTGTAGTCAGAGTCCAAGAGCATGAGACCATAGGGAAATGAGAGACCCTATAATAAATTTTGTACCCTAATTAGTTTTCTTGCTCCCGTATTCATTGTTGTCTTAATTGAGTTCATTTATTATAATTAGTGACCCAGCAAATTCTTCCTGATAACCTTATTGTAGGTGTTCACCTATATTGAGTGACACCTAAAGGGAGTCCTTCGACTTGGACTCTGACTACACTGCCCTATATTGTAGTCTAGTGATGAATAGTGGCCTAGCCCTAACCTTATTGTAGGTGTGGTATGTCTACACTGCCTTACAGACATGCCAGGGAGTGTTGGTTCACGTACAATAATGCTCCCACATAAAGGCCATCACTATTGTAGTTATAGCTAACTACTCACCTACAATAATGGTCCCATTGTCTATAGTCATGTCAGGCTTGGCCCCACACTACTTGCCTCATGACCACATTATTACATGTGAGAGCCTTGTTTGAACTTCCTCCAATAGAATTTGATTCTTTGTTGGGTCACCTCCAATAGACTTAGGGGGAAGTGAGTTCTCTCATTCAAATTCTCCTATTCATCTATAAAGCAATATTTGATATCAGAATCACTCGAAGATTGATATCAGAGACTTATATACTTCCCCTTATCCAACCGTCCATTCTGAATGGAGGGCTAAGATTGCCTCAATCACAATAGCACGTCTCTAAACTATTGTATTTTTAATTGTTTTTCTACAAACTATTTTAACACCAAATTTTTTAAGTCCAATATTCTATTAAACTTGTACTAGTGAAAAATATAAAAATAATATTTCGAATAAAATAAAATGACTAAAATACCCCTAAAAATTTCAAGTGGTATTTTGGTCACTATATTTTATCGAATATTTAGTTTTAATATTTTTTATAGGTGCGCCCCAATGAGATTATTTCACATACCAAATTTCATATTCATACAATTTTTATTAAAAAAAACTAAAAATAAAATACTTTAAGACGTCGGATCTAGGATCAAACGGTGAGTGGCTCTTGATCAAAATTAGATGGCTGGATAGTAGGGAAAGCATAGATATTCTATGCTAAATGGAAAGTACAAAAACGTTTCCCCTTCAATTTAGGTGAATAGACAACAACACAAGGCAGTGTCGTCGTAGTCCAAGTCGAAGGACTCCCTGAGCATGTCACTCAATATAGGTGAACACAAACAATAATTATCAAAAATTGAATTCAAAGCAATAATTATGGGAGCAATAAAATTGATTGTAGGTCAAAATATTATCATTTGGGGGAGCAATAAAATTGATTGTAGGTCAAAATATTATCATTTGGTTTTCTCATGTCCTTTTTGTTGGCTCAAATACAGTGGATCTATTGTTTTTCAGAAGTAAATAGAACTATAATATTATGCAAGTTGGGTTTTGGACTCAACCAGAAATATTAACAAATATTGTGCATACAACTCTTATTAATATACCCACAAAAAGTTGCCGTAAATTTTTTTTTGACTCAAGAGAAATGCACAAATATCATTACCTTTACTATCCATAAATGAATCAAAGCCTAAAATCAATTGCATGTATTATAAACATCTTCTAAAAAACCCCTATGCAATTTCCAGCAAGGATATACCCATCAAAAACTCATAATAAATCATTCCAACAATATAAAATAATACCCACTAATTGTTTTCTTGCTCATATAATTTTTTTTAACCTTCAAGTATTAGTTTCAGATTCAAAATATGGAGAAAAAACTTGAAAAAAACTCACCAAATTCGTACGAATTTGCAGGCACAGTTTGGTAGCTTTTATAGAGAGACAAACTTGTTGGTAATGGAATTTCTAACAATATATAGCCAAAAAAGAGAGAAAACAGTAGTTAATAAATAATTTAGAGAGTGAAAATTTTGCGAGATACAATACGGTGCTGGGATTTATCCATGTAAGACTGGAGGGCTCTCACAGAGATGAGAAGCACATCCCTTGCACCCAGCTTAAAAGGAAGCATAACAGAGAGAGAGAGAGGTTTTAGGGATAGAAAGCGAGCTCGTTCTAGATACCCTGGCCTCTCAAAACCCTTCTCATATATAACTACAAAAGAGAAAATTGAGAGATACATGTAGAGAGAAAATGGTCAAGTATTGCCTCTCAATGGTCACTTGTCTGTTTCTTCTCGTGACTCTTTTTTTTTCTCTACACAAAGCACTAGCCTCTTTTAAAATATATTTTAAGTGGAGTAGAAAGAAAATATATAAATTAAAAATTAGACCCTCATTTCGTAAATATTTGGAAACATAATTTTCTCTAACAACTTTGAACTCATGCTCTTGGGGTTTAGAAAATTCTCTTTGAAAGGACAAGTTCTGATAAAATGTTACTTATGGGCTTGCGATTCCCTTATGACTAGCTACCACAATCTTATTTAAGTGAGGGAGTAGTCAACTTTTTAAAACAATGAAAATCTTTATATTTTTAAAATATTCTATCTCAACATAAGAACCTATTTGCAACCAAAAACATCATGTGCCACCAATAATCACAATCCATAAAATCTATGCATTGAGACCTAAGAAATGAAGTAGTATAGAGGGAATCACCCAAAGTATATAAAATAATACTTTTATAAACAACTTACACTTTATTTAATTTCATCTTTAGAAAACCCATACTTACTACAAACTATACATCAAACTTTACAATAGTCTTCAATAACAACTATACCCTTATAATTTTAGCATAGCTTTTTACAATTCAAATGAAATAAAATATAACAGAGTAAATATTAAAGTAACAGCATCCATGAGCTTAAACTATCTAATAGGAAGCCGATTTCAAAACAACCACCTTGCTTTTCGCATTCCCACCCCCTTCCGATAGTGCACATGTGTGTGCATGTGGGTGACCTAGGTGTTTGCCCATGACGATAAGGGCAGGCGGTGCAGTATGATTCGAACCAACAAAAAAAAAAAAAGAGTTACGGTTAACCTTGAGGTGAAGGAGTTGGATAAGCCTAAGCGAATCGCCCTCTTAGATCCTAACGCTTGTATGTGCCCACAGAAAGCCCCCCGATCGTCGATCGACGTGGTTTGGACTCAACCTCCTTGCTCACAGCTCGATTTCCTCTCTTGAATAGCGTGCATGTGATGCTTTGGTTCCTATGGACTCATAGGACTGTCCTTGGGTTCAAATATGGTTGATTGGGTATAGACTAGGTTCAATATAGTGAGGGTTAGGTGTAGGGTATATTAGGTTAGCATGGTTATGGTAGGTGAGTTTGTATGGGTTAGATGGGCTTGGTTGGGGTAAACTAGGCCCGTGTAGGCTAGGTGGGCTTGGTTGAGGTCAGCTAGGTTTGTATAGGTTTGGTGGGCTCAGTTGGACTAGGCTAGTCTCATGTGGGTTATACTATGTTAGGTGGGCTATGTTAGGCGCTTGTGGATTAGACTAGATTAGGTGGACTAGACTAGGTTCATGTGGGTTGGGCTACCTTAGGTGGGTTAGGCTAGCTTCATGTGGGTTGGGCTAGCTTAGATGGGCTAGGCTAGGTTTGGGCTAGCTTAGATGGGCTAGGCTAGGTTCATGTGGGTTGGCAAGCTTATGTGACCTTTGTGTGTAATGAAGGCCTTCAGAGACGGGAGCCAAAGCCTCATCTGCATATCATCAGACAATATACACATATGTTCGTCGTTTCGGGAAAACGAACCACCTTTCGAGCGAAACTTGTGCATATGCGAGAGATTACCCCTGTGCACTATAGAGTTTGGTTGGATTAGGCCTAAGTGACATTTTGTAACAATCCTAAGATTTCAAAAAAAAAAAAAAAAGAAAGAGAAAAGATACTTTTAAATAGGTGATGGTCCGTTTGAGCATGATGGTTCTTAGGGACCATCACTATTTTCAAAAGTTTTTACTTGGTTTAAACTCTTGCTTGCTGCTTGCCACGTCCTTTAGTGGACGTGGTTTTCATATGTTAAAAACGAACTTTTAACGCGACACCTCAGGTATGAGGTAGAGCCTAATAAAATAATATAATAATACGTTATAAGAATTTAAATAGGGGAGGTGAGCACTTCCACCCTAAAAAATTTTGAGATCTCTCTCTCTCTGGTCGAAACACAGTGAACTCCTCTCTCGAACCGAATTGTTTATCGAAGGCTCCCTCTCAAATATTTGTGTGTAAGTGATATCGCCTTCCTGAAAAATAGTATATTTTTAATAAATAGTGATATTTCCGTCTAGGATCTTTATTTTATAAGTTTTGTGTGTAAGTGACCTCATTGTCTCGAAAAATAATCCATTATTTTTAAAAATAAAATGAAATAATTATTTCTGCTTATTATCATGAATTTTAGGCGCGATAAATTTTATGCGCACGCGACCTCATTATCTTGAAAAATAATCTTTTTAATAAAAATTGTGATATTTTATCTATTTTAGAAATTTTAAATGCTGTAAATTCTTAGAAAAATAAATTTATTTATTTTTCTTGTCTATTGTTAGAAAATTTTAGATACTATCAAATTATTAGAAATAAATGTGATATTTCTGCTTTTAGTAAAATTGTGAGATTTCTTTCTACTGTTTTTAAATATTTAGACATTGTAAATTTCATGTGCAAATGACTGCCTTATTAACTGAAAATTGATATTTTTGCATTTGATTATAGCATTGTTGTGAAATGTTTATTTGTAAATTAACATCCCATAAATTGTGATAATTCCGTATTCTTGAATTTCTATAAGAGTTTTTCTATACATATTAGATTGGCAATTATGCTAGAATATCTTTACGATCTGTTACCTTTCTAAATTTGAGCCCAAATATTTGATTGGTTATTTTTAAAATGTTATTGAAAGTGACTGTTATTAATGGTTTCAGTGAAATTCATATTAATGATTTTAGTGATATATTGAGTACATGATATTGTTGCTTTCGAATGTTTAAGGAGATTTAGAAATACTTTAAGTATACAAGTGGACTCATCCGATTCGCCGGTGAGGTATAAGTGGACCTATCTGGGACGCGGGTAGGGATTAAGTGGACTTATCCGGTATGTCGGTGAGGTATAAGTGGACCTGTAGAGATTAAGTGGACCTATCTGGGACGTCGGTAGGGATTAAGTGGACTCATCAGGACGCTGACGGGGTATATAGGTGACCCACTTGGGACGCCAGTAGGGTATTTTGCGAAATCTTTTGAATTATGCACTGCTGTTAAAAGTGTTATAAGCATTTCAATTACTCGGATTATACTTAATTATG
>NW_006498435.1:1650879-1682865 GCF_000471905.2 Amborella trichopoda
ATATCTTTCAATCATGATTATTTTTTTAAGATTATGATGAGCACTTACTGAGTAGCCAAACTCATCAAACTATGGTAAACATTTTTCAGGATAACGGCGGTTTCATTTTGAGTACTCGTCAAGGGAAACTTTAGAAGATGTTGTAATTGTGCCTAAGCTTTCGTTTGTTACTTTGTAAGAATTCGCCACTGTAAATTTGTCATATCAAGAGATGTATATATGTTTTGACTGCCACATCTCAAGAATATCAGTATTGTAAATTCTTGGGGTGTGACACATTTGTATGTCTCTAAGGAGAACCTGAAATCCACCAGCTGAAATTATGACCCCTTGCCCATTGGCTAGAATTTGGTGACCCACTAATGAGCCCCTTCGACTGTGGGTTATAGATAACATTGAGTCGGTTTGAACAAACAAGTGTGGACTATAGTCCATAGTAAAAAGCGGAGTGCATCAATGTTTATTTATTTATTCCTAAACTATATCTATCATTTTCCCTTAAAAATATTTAATTATGTTTGTTTTAATGTTATATGATTTTTAGAATTGTTATTTGAATTTTTTTGAATCTCTGGGTATTTTATTTATGGAATTTTGATTTATAAAAACAAATATATTAATTTTACATTGATTTATTTATTTAAATATGATTTTATGAATTTCTAAATATCATAATATTATTTTAAATTAATTTAATATTTTATGGGAGGCCCAATATGTATATGGACGTACCATGGCAATTTGGTGGGGCCCATGAAGTGCCACCTAGGGTGGCATGCCCCACCTTATGGAACATTTCCTTTGTTGTATCAAGCATATGACTTGAGGGTAAAGAAAGCTTATGTTTTAGAAACTTTGTGTTTGAAAAAAAGCTTTGAAATCAAATAAGGAAAGTGTGAGAAGGCTTGTGCATGAAAATAAGAAAGTACAACATTATTTTTAGATATTTTTTATTTAAATTAATTAATGGGAAAATAGTTTAAGAAATGAGAGATAAAGATTCTAGCACATTCCATATGATCTTGATGGCGTATTTATAGAATGGGGGCCTTGTGTCTTTTACCCCATAAGTCATCCAAGATCAATAGTGCATATTCAATCTCACAAGAAGAAGCAAGCCATGAAAAGTGCTAATAAATCTTAAATCCCTTGAAGCACTATAAAAAAAAAGGGTGCCCTCTCACATATCTCTACACATCTCTCTCTTCACTCTCTCTCCTCTCATGACCATAGTACGGGCACGCTCGATAGAGAAAGGATTTCTCTCTTATCTCCCTTCTCTCGCATAGCCTAAAGGGTTAAAGGTTTAGTAATGAGATGTTATCTCTCTCAACTAAGTTATCAAGGGGTTAAAGGTTTAGTAATGAGATATTATCTCTCTCAACTAAGTTATCAAGAGGTTAAGTCTTAGTTTGATCATGTACTATTGAAGGTGGTGACTCGGTGTGGGGTGTAATAATTTTGATTGAGATAATCTCCAGTACTTTTAAAGCCTTTATTTGTTTTTTTTATTTTTTTTCAAGTCAATTTATTGTAATGGACTACTTGTGAGTGTTCTAAGCCAGAAAATAAAATAAAATAAAAAAAGTAGAAAAAAAAAAAAAGCAAATTATATACAAACACAATTTAGGAGTCAATTACTAAGTGGACACTCATTTACCTAAAATTACAAGAACGAACCCCCACATCTCTTTTTTTTTCCCTAAGTTGATTGTGTCCAACCATACAAAAACCCGACAAGGGGCGTACCTCTAAACTTGAGTGAATTTGATGTAGGGTTTTTGAAAACCTTTAAACTTGAGTGAATTTGATGTGGGGCGTTTGAAATATCGTAAAGCTATTTCGACTCATGCCCCCCTAAACCATATTTTTGGTGTGTGGGGGGGGGGGGGGGGAGGGAGGATTTTAAGGGCGAGATAGCTAAAGAGAGTTTCAATTTCAGTAAAGAAGCATATCTCTTGACCATGGCGGCCTCGCATTCACACTAGGTCTTCACCCTCTCTCCGCCCCGGCCCAGGACTCTCAATTTATGAATGAGGCCATGGCCCAAGTGTTGGCTCTCGACAAAGCCTACCCCCTGCCCTTGCTTCCCTGCATACTCGAGAAGTTGCCCTGGGGTGAAGCCCTCAGTGTGGTGGCCTAAGCGAGCTGCTACTCCTTCTAAGACTTAGGAGGAGATGATTGATAATGGGTGGAGCGCTGAGATGGAGAGGGAGATGGTAGAGGTTTGGCCTGGGATCATTGTTAGAGGTATGGCTTGGGACCATGATTGGAGAGAGGAAATTGGGGTTTGGGCAGGGGACCATGGTGGTTTGGTGGACAATCTCATATTGGGCACAAAGATCTTGGAAGGCTTGGGATGTGTATTCCCCACCCGTATCTGATCTAGGGTTTTTGATGGTTCGACCTAGTAGGTTTGCAACTTCCATTTTATATTGTTGGAATTTGGTTATGGCCTCACTTTTGTTTCTCATGATATAGGTGTGACCAAAACGGGAATGGTCATCAATGAATGTTATGAAGTACCTCATGTGCCCCAAGGTAGGCACATTCATAGGTCCACACACATCCGAGTGTATTAGTTCTAAAAGACTAGAGACCCTTTCAACCTTTTGGTGGGACTTCTTTACCATCTTTCCTTTAAGGCAAGCCTCGCATCTATTATAAGAATCGATATTCATTTTATCAAGCAATCCTTCTTTCATCATAATATGCATTCTCGATGGATTAATGTGACCTAACCTTAAATGCCATAAAGTAAAATTTTGTAAATCATCACCCATGTAAACAAACTCCCTGCTCATTTTGATTTCATAAAGCCCTTGAACCAAGTGGGCTACAAAAACAAGGTCTTCATTAATAGAGTCATCATGTACATCGACTTTACTCATCTTGGAAACTGAGATGAGATTCTTCCTCATCCCGGGTACATAGAGGGTGTCTTTAAGCATAAGAGTCTCACCATTAGTGAGCTCTAACACAGTCCCCTTTTCCTAATACTTTTTCCATTTGATTTCCACCCATATAAAGATTATGGGTACAGGGTTGGACATCATAAAACCTTCTAAAGCCCTTCATAGAATTTGTCATATGGATAGTAACCCCCGAGTCAAGAACCTACACATCTGCCTCCTCATTGGCAATCAAAGTCTCATGGGCCATGCAAACTCTCTCCTTCCTTGGTCCTCCACCGGTATTAGCTTGAGGCTTACCGATATTGGGCTTAGGAGAACAATGAGGGTTTTGTGGAGGAGGAGGATACCTACAAAACTTTTGGGTATGCCTGTATTTCTTGCATCTAAAGCATTGCACCTTCAAATAATCTTGGCTTGAAGGCCAAACAGACCTCCCACCTACCATCATGGGTGTGGGTGGTGATTTACTAAAAGGCATGGGGCTAGCATGATTTGGTAGGTAGGCATGAGTTTTAGGAGGGTAAGGGCTAAATGGATAAAGGGAGTTGGATTTTCCCTTTTGCTTCTCCTACCCTTTCCATTTGCCTTTTCCCTTTCTTTTCTTATTCTTAGCATTATCACTCCCACTCACTCCCACATTACATGTATTCATTATAGAAGAGTTAGGAAGAGAAGAAGAGAAATGAGTAATGAGTAAGGGAATAGAATAAGATGATAGTTGGTGAGATTTTACCATATGGACTATAGAAAATGGTCCATCCATTGCCATCCTTCTTTGCTCTTCCCCATCCATGAAAATACAATCTCCTCCACTGTTGTGTTGGCTATGTAGCCTTTCAAGGCCTTAAAGCTAATAGTCTTATGCTCAGTGGGAGTTAGAGAGAGACTGAATCTGGATGATTGGTATACTGGACCCCAGATTCATATACCCCGAGTAGTTGAGGCATTGAGAGTATACGTTTTGAGAGTGTGAACTCTCAGGGAGGTGTGAGGGTCACCTCCCAGTCAGGGCTAAATTGATTAGAATACCTCATAGTTGATGTGATAAGCCAGGGCTTGGAGAATCCAATCGAGAATAATATAACCCGAGTATTTAAAAAAGTATTCGCCTTGTATGGAATGGTATGCCCTTGGGACATGAGCCTGTATCCTGACACGACACCGTTCCATGGCATGTGCACCCACAGTCGTATGGGGAAGCCACTCTTCTATAGTATGATCCGACTTAGAAGAGCTAGTGTACATGTGCTTTGAGAGGATCCTTGTATTTGAGTAGGAACATGCTCCACAAGGGTGCATCGGTAATCTATTGAACCCCCGGTGACGGAAAGCTCTGGCTCAATGACTTTGATGTGACCAATTATGTGTCTTTGCCCTAGACTGTGGAGCATAGGTCTATTAGGTTAGCTTGAGACACCGGTGGAACGTCATTCAGGTTAGCCCAATGGAAGACTTCGACTAGTATTATAAGTCTAGAGATCTCATTAACCTTTGGCCCTTATTAGTCTAAAAATGATGAGAAAATATTTTATATTGATGAAAAATTGTGTAATAATATTCAAAAATTATTTAGAGAATTTTTGGGATTTTTGAAGATTTTTTTCTGTTTCTTTTTTAAACTGTAAAATATGATTTTCAAATTTATTTGACATAAATACCAAACAATAACATTCTATGGGGATGCCACATGGATCCCAAGAGGCCATAGGGATGCCACATAGCACCCCGCCTCCCCAATAAATACCAAATAAGAACATTCTATGGGGATACCACATGGATCCCAAGTGGCCATAGGGATGCCACGTGGCGCCTTGCCTCCCCACTCATGGATGACATCATGCTGACATCATATCTATGTGGGGACCTATTTGTCATTAATTCTTTTGATGGTACTATGTTATAACATGTTATCTTGTTATTTAAAGTATTATATATTGTTAAGAATTAAGTTTGAATTAAGTCGCATGTTTTTTTTGCTCATATGTGCCATTTTTGTCATGTGTGCAGTCATAGAATTTTGAGAATTATTTTAATTCATATTATTATCGACATATGATTTTGTAGCATGTGAGTATATCTTATGTGACACCACCTTATGGGCTTGACCCATGTGAAACTTTAGTGTTGTTGAAATCCTATTGGTGGTGTCATAAGATATTTTATTCACATGTGTGGATGTCCAATATTACCTTTATGTCTATGTCTTTGTATTTTACTGACTCTCTCAAATTATTCAAAAACTATGGGCGTAAGTGTAAACATGAATTTAGACTTAATGATAAATAAAACATGGAGCTAAGGGCTTCAAGGTAAAATGACTATAAACCTAGGTTTACATGAGTGAAAGGTGTCAAAAGCTCATCCATTGATCTTGGCAATAAGAAATGGATGATGTGGTTGGATAAAAACCTCTCATGTGCCAATGATCTAAGGCATCAAAAATCAAGATCAAATCCATCTTTATGATATAAGTATAAAAGTAACTTATGAGATCAATTATAACCCTAACTTGAATATTCACTTCAAAGAGTGAGAGAGAGAGCCCTTAACAAAATGTGGGCATCCGTGAGACTACAATCTTCCTTGAGCTTTCATTTAAAACCCTTTCATGGAGTAGTCCATCATTTATGTGACTAAGCCCATACTATTACTTCATTAAGGTATTGATTTTTCTTCTCATATTTTTAATTCCTACCGCATTTCCATTAACAAAGCTTGCTGTAATTCTTACTTTATAGTAGCATTCTTCATTTTTGGTCATGAAAACTTGATATTTGAACAGTTCCAAAGCAATAGTGTAGTCCATACACATAGTACGTGTAGACTAGCTTGCTTACTCCATGTGCTTGAGTTGTTTCAAATTGATTTCTTGATCTTATTTTTCTGAAATTTTTACTAAGAATATACAATTGATGAGAGGTTTATTTCATCATATTTGAGCATAAGAATAGTCTATTGAGTTCTCTTTTTAATGTTGAAAAGTTCGTGTGGTCCCGTATGGACCACATGGTGTAGTTTCACCATAACTTCCTTCTTTTGTAAAGTATCTCAAACTTTGAAAGGCTACTTTGATACATGTCTCTATCATGATTTGATCCCCATTAAGTGAAATAAATGTGATCATTTGCTTCCTATTAGATTGATCTCCTTGACTTATTATTATCACCTGTGCCTTAAACAATGGGACAAAATTAAGTCCTCAAAGGCTATTTCGTGGCCCGGGTAGAAGAGGTTTGAACCATGGTTTCCCCATGTATATTTGCATGTTAATTTGATGTATTTATAGTTATTAAATAGATTTATGATTGGTTAAATTGAGTATGTTGTGTGAATATTGATATTATTTTTTTAATCTTGCTGTATGAGCTTTATTGTTATACATTATTATTTATGCGAATTGAAATTTTATTGAATTATTATAATCAAGTGTATGATGCGTATGAGATATTATGATGTATGATGAGGATGAAGAATGAAGATGAAATTATCATATAATTTTGATATAATGAGGAATTGCGAGTGCAAGTCATGCAATATGTTGTAGAGATATACAATGTGAATATTTGAATATTGTATTCAGTTTAATTGAATTTTTGAGTAAGGGATTTGTAAGGGACCTATTAGGGTTGAATTTTATTATTCAAATGTGTATCAACCATGTTTGTAGGCTGGAATATATGTATTATGGTTTTGTATTGAGATATTCATGCATTTAAACCTTGGAATTTTTATACAATAGAAATTTTTTAAAAGATTGCGTTTCTAGCCCTTTGGTCTTATACCTCCAACAATTGGTATCAGAGCAGGGCTCTAATATGATTTCTTAGTCCTCTTATATTGTGTATAATTTATTTTTTATATTGCGTAAATACTTGATCATGATTGCCATGTTGTATATGCTTTGAATTTGAGAATTGATAGTGTCATTGACGTGAGAATTGTGAATGAATATTTTTCAAAACTGTTGTATATTTGTGAGAGAATGGTAGGGCATACAATAATTTATATAAAAGAATAATATTTAATAGTATTTTGTGTTATTGAGTGAAATTTCATATGGAAAAAGTTTCATGATCATATTGTGTATATTTTGGAAGTTATTGACCTTTTATTAAAGTGTGCGAAATCTGAGAAAGGCATTTCCAAGAACATTATACATTTTTCTGTGGGGGTTTTGATCAATTAAAACTTATAGGAATGAGTTAGGACCACTTTGTACTTTTGATAAATCGAGTCTAGTTTAAATGTACATTTGGGCTCATAGGAAAATTCACCATATTTGGAAAATTATGGTTGTTTTACTTGAAGGGTATCATACTGTAATATGTGCTGTACAAAGCAGAAATTAACCCTATGAGAATCATGTTATTTGATCTACTTCAGACCGTTATTCAATGCTACTTTCTATATGAAAGTTGTTTAATTTTGAGTTTATTTTATCTGAGAATAAGTTTCATGATTAAATGATGTGTAAATTTAAAGCTATGTCTATTGAATTGTACCGTACTCATCCTGAAAAACTAAAAAAACATTATTTCCTATATCCAATGTGTGAGAAGGGCATTGATACTTTATATTTTGGTAATTCCACTATGAAGTATAAGTTGTTGAAAGTCCTTTTGAGTTCATAAGGTATTTTAGATTAGTGGGAGAGTTATATAAACCCCATCGAATCGTGAGTATTAAGTTTTAATACCCGATACCCGAGTCTTGGTCTAGATCCGGACTAGTCCCGGATAGTGTGTGATAAAGTTGACAACAATACTAAAGACACATGTGGATTGATGAGACAATGATTATAATTACAAAATAGATAAATAAAGGGTGAAACCAAATCACAAGTCGAAGATAAAGGTATTGGCACATTATGACTTGATCACTTTAAAACCATAAGGTACGACTTTTTTCTACTTATGAGCATGATTTTAATATATTGAGAATTCATTTCTTAGAGAACAACCATTTTGGTTTTATGATATCATGTGAGCAATTATTGGTAGAATATGTTGGTGTATTATATGAGTTTAATAATTGGAAGGCCTGGACTTGTCACATAAGCTATAAACTTGAATTAGGCCGATACTTACATATTGAGATTTTGAATGCTTGTGTCCACTCTTATATAAGCTTAAGACATATGAAATATGCTTAAGTAATTTGATTATAGATCTATGATCTATGATTCAAATTACCGATCCTATGGATATGACTAATTCAAGATATATGGTATATGTGAGGACTGCACTTGTGATTGCTTGAGAATTATGAGATACGAGAAATGTTTATTATTATGAGTTGTTTCATGATTTGAGAACCCATGAGATGTATCATGAATATGACATTGACTAATCCTTATAGTGCCTCAAGCTACATGCTTCATTATTTTGAGCTTTCCTAAATGATGAGATATTGTGATGCATTATAGTATCATATTGTGAGTACTTAGTGATGCATGATCCCGCCATAATTCTTGTGTGAATAAGTAAATGTGGTATTATGTTATTAATGTCATATGAGGATTATAACATGGCACGTTAGGCTCAATGGTCATGAGAAAAGATTTTCATGTATGAGACAGTATTTTCCTTTATAGTAGCATGTTTTTCACTATTTTGGAAATTGAGATCGATTGAACCAAAATGTATATTAAGTATGGATTGTAATAATTAATAAAATGTGATGAAAGAGATTTTATCTTAAACACTTGTTCTTCTGAGCGATGATTTCTATATTTAAAAATTTTTTGCACAAGAGGAGTTAGAAACCATAAAAAGAATTCCACCCCATTTTGTGTATTGCTAGTTTGTATTGTCTTTCTATTAAAGAGTTATGACTATGCTAAACTTCATGCTTCTTTTATTTTGGAAGATCACCCTTAAAGAGTTGTTTTAACATTATGGTAGGACCTCATAACCGTGTCATAATATTTTGGAGTATCTCATAGTTATCAATCTTTGAATAAAGTCCGTTTTGAAACCTTTGAATTTTTACTTAAAAGTAAACTGTTTTCTAAGACATAAATTCAAGTTATTTTGAAAGGCAACTTTGTTGGTTTTAGTGGGAGCATCTTTAGTATGTCTAAATAGTAAAACCATACCATCCTCAGAGAGAGAACCTTGATATTCATTTTGGAAACACTTATATCTCAAATTAATTTCACTTATGAGAAAATTGGAAGAGACATTGAATTAGAATGATTTGTAAATAAAAAGCCAAAAAGAGTGTTTAACCTCTTATTTGAAAATTGATCATTTTATGAACCTATGGGTCGTTTTCTTCCGTTGCATTATAAGTATTATTGTTTTCATTTAATGCCACAGTGAGAAGTTTTAAGTCACTTAGAGACACGTCAGTTGTTAGAGTTGTGAGGTATATCTTTGATAGACTTTTGAATTTTCAATGATTAATTGTGTGACATTATGATAATAAATCCTCACTTGTCTATACATGCCTTTCATGCCATGGTCATCATATGCATTCACTTTACATAGATGATCCACTAGATAGCTTCTACTGACTTCTAAAAGGCTAGTAGGCCTTTTAATGGAGTAAGCATAAGCCACTTGAAAATGCATTTAATAGTATGTGAGACCTTATATAGAGTTGCGTATTTATATGTGGATTATAATATGATTATATAATGATAAGGACACCTCATTTTGTGGGCTAGTCACACTGATAGTGACTATCTATGCATAGACTATATGCATATGACTTAATGCAATTGGTTGTTTATCATTAGATAATTTGTGAGATTAAATGTGAGAGAAATCTAATAAACTTTGATAAGTCCCACATTACATGAGATATTGTCCTAATTGATTCGAACTTATAATGTGTTTGGTCACTCGGATATGTATAATTGAACCTCTCTTGATCTTGAGATTGGATCCAAGTAATAGGTTCATGATGGCACCTGCTAGCCATCTAATCCGAGTGTAATATCAATAAGAGATTGAATGTATTGAATGGTGAAATGCTTACAGTCCAAGCACTACTCCAACACATTGGTTTTGAATGGATAAAGTATCAGTTCGTGTCTAAAGAAACTTTTAGAATAATGCATGAGATTAAAGCATGATTTTAATGAACTTTTGTTCGAGTAAAAATTTGTGGTACTTGAGAAATGATATGTACATAGAGTTGTGAACTTTTGAGCACATGAATAAATGTTAAGAGAGAAAGTAAGAAGATAAATGTGAACATATATATCAATCTTTATGAGCGTAAATTGTCATGAACATGCACAAAAAAGTACTGTACTCTTTGCCATATCATATGTTCTCATATTTCTTTTTCTTTAGGGATACCCATTGCATTATTAGAATATGTGATTGTTGAAGATGATGATTACTTCTGTAATTAGCACCTAGTAGATTAGTATGTCAAGCATATGCGTGAGTATGATGTAATATGTTGACACATAAACTACATGATATTTGATTAAATATGTGGATCAAAGAAATTGAACATGACATTTAAATTGTGATTTGTGGTTTATGTGACATACACCAGACATAAATAGTCTTGACAATTTGCGTTTGTGATTGCATATGTTTGACCACACTTCCTTTTATTAATTCATAACTATTGATTATGTTAATGGACCATGTTGATTGACTATGCTTGTGTGGCATACAATGGTTTACGCTTATGCATGATATGAGATTGAGAAAGATAACTTGGTTGTTGTTACTTGCCCCCTTGCGTGATATGAGTATTGCTTTTATGGTATAAAATAGATGTTTTAAATTATATCATTGTGTATAAGAATGAGAGAGAGAATCGTTTATAAAGCCTCAAAAGGCCACATGGGAGAATGTTGGCTAGGTAGCCTTTCAAGGCCTTAAAGTTAATAGTCTTAAGCTCAGTGGGAGTTAGAGAGATACTGAATCTGGGTGTTTGGTGCACTGGGGCCCAGATTCATACACCCCCAGTAGTTGAGGCATTGAGAGTATACGTTTTGAGAGTATGAACTCTCAGGGAGGTGTGAGGGTCACCTCCCAGTCAGGGCTAAATTGATTATAAGGTTTAATAGTTGATGTGATAAGCTAGGGCTTGGATAATCCAATCGAGAATAATAGAACCCCAGTATTTAAAAGAGTATTCGCCTGTATGGAATAGTAGGCTCTTGAGACATGAGCCCGTATCCTGACACGAGACCTTTCCATGGCAAGTGCACCTACAGTCGTATGGGGAAGCCACACTTCTATAGTATTATCCGACTTAGAAAAGCTAGTGCGCATGGGCTTTGAGAGGACCTCTGTATTTGAGAAGGAACACGTCCCACAAGGGTGCACAATAATCTATTGAACCTCCGGTGACAGGAAGCTCTAGCTCAACGACTTTGATGTGACCAATTATGTGTACCTGCTATAGACTGTGAAACATAGTTCTATTGGGTCGGCTTGAGACATCGGTGGAACGCCATTCAGGTTAGCCCAATGGAAGACTCTGACTAGTGTTATAATTCTAGAGATCTCATTTACCTTTGGCCCATATTAATCTAAAATTGATGAGAAAATATTTTATATTGATGAAAAAATTGTGTAATAATATTAAGAAATTATTTAGAAAATTTTTGGGATTTTTGAAGATTTTTTTCTGTTTTTTTTAAACTATAAAATATGATTTTCAAATGTGTTTGACATAAATACCAAACAATGACATTTTGTGGGGATGCTACATGGATCCCAAGTGGCCATAGGGATGCCACATGGCACCCCGCCTCCTCAATAAAGACCAAACAAGGACATTCTATAGGGATGCCGCATGGATCCCAAGTGGCCATAGGGATGTCATGTGGCACTTCGCTTCCCTACTCGTGGATGACATCATGCTGACATCATATTTATGTGGGGACCTATTTTTCATTAATTCTTTTGTTGGTATTATGTTATAACATGTTATCTTGTTATTTATAGCGTTATATATTGTTATGACTTAAATTTGATTTAATGTTTTTTTTTATTTATATGTGCTATTTTTGGCATGTGTGAAGTCATGGAATTTTGAGAATTAATTTAATTCATATTATTATCCACATATGATTTTGTTGCATGTGAGTATATCTTATGTGGCACCACCTTATGGGATTGATCCATGTGAAACTTTAGTTTTGTTAAAATCCTATTGGTTTTGTAGTAAGATATTTTATTTACATGTGTGGATGTCTCATATTACCTTTATGTCCATGTCCTTGTATTTTATTGACTCTCACAAATTATTCAAAAACCATGGGCACAAGTGTAAACATGAATTTGGATTTAATAGAAAATAAAACATTGAGCTAAGGGCTTCAAGGTAAAATGACTATAAACCTAGGTTTAAATGAATGAAAAGTGTCAAAAGCTTATCCATTGTTTTTGGTGATTAGATATAGATGAGTGACTTGGATAAAACCCTCTCATGTGCCATTGATCTAAGGCATCAAGAATCAAAATCAAATCCATCTTAATGATCTAAATGATCTATGTAACTTATGGGATCAATTATAACCCTAACTTTAATATTCACTTCAAAGAGAGAGAGAGAGCCATTGACAAAAATGTGGTCACCCATGAGACTATCTTCTTCTTTGAGCTTTCGTTTGAAACCCTTCCATGGAGTCCATCATTTATGTGATCAAGCCCATACTATTGCTTTATTAAGATATTGGTTTTTCTTCTCATATTTTTATTTCCTACCTCATTTCCATGATCAAAACTTGTTGTAATTCTTATTTTCCAGTAGCTTTCTTCAGTTTTGGTCATGAAAACTTGATATTTGAACAGTTCCAAAGCAATAGTGTAGTCCATACACATAGTACGTGTAGACTAGCTTGCTTACTCCATGTTCTTGAGTTGTTTCAACTTGATTTCTTAATCTTATTATTCTGAAATTTTTGCTAAGAATATACAATTGATGAGAGGTTTATTTCATCATATTTGAGCATAAGAAATAGTTTATTGAGTTCTCTTTTTAATGTTGAAAAGTTTGTAGTTTCGCCATAACTTCCTTCTTTTGTATAGTATCTCTCAAACTTTGAAGGGCTACTTTGATACATGTCTCTATCATGATTTGATCCTCATTAAGTGAAATAAATGTGATCATTTGCTTCCCATTAGATTGATCTCCTTGAGTTATTATTATCACCCGTGCCTTAAATAATGGGACAAAATTAAGTCCTCAAAGGTCCTTTCGTGGCCCGGGTAGAAGAGGTTCGAACCATGGTTTCCCCATGTATGTTTGCATGTTAATTTGATGTATTTACAATTATTAAATGGATTTATGATTGGTTAAATTGAGTATGTTGTGTGAATATTGATATTATTTTTTTAATCTTGCTGTATGAGCTTTAATGATATGCATTATTATTTATGCGAATTGAAATTTTATTGAATTATTATAATCAAGTGTATGATGTGTATGAGATATTATGATATATGATGAGGATGAAGAATGAAGATGAAATTATCATATAATTTTGATATAATGAGGAATTGCGAGTGCAAGTCATGCAACATGTTGTAAAGATATATAATGTGAATATTTGAATATTGTATTCAGTTTAATATAATTTTTGAGTAAGGGATTTGTAAAGGACCTATTAGGGTTAAATTTTATTATTCAAATGTGTATAAACCATGTTTGTAGGCTGGAATATAATTATTATGATTTTGTATTGAGGTTTTCATGCATTTAAACCCTTGAGTTTTTATACAATAGAAAGTTTTTAAAAGATTGCATTTCTAACCCATTGGCCTTAAACCACCAATATGTTGTAGGCATATCTTTGGCCACAAAGGTCTCCCATGAGGGAGAGATCGAAAGAACAAACATCGTCTTTTGTGTCACCTCATCATATGAGTGACCGGCTCTCTCATTCTCTCTTTTACAACTCTTGTACTCTCTTAGATGATCACCCACTTTAGAGTGATCATCCATTTTGCAACACATGAGATACCTCTTTCTAATGAACCTTTGAGCTTCATTTAGTGTGTCGTATTTTTTTTTCATGCTTTCGATAATATCTTTGACACATATGGATTTCTCATACTCCTTAACAAAGGAATCACTCATAGTTGCAAAAATAATATTCATGGCACTTTTATTTTTGTTATGCCATGTCTCATATGCATCCTTAACAACTTGAGGAGCATTGATTACAGGCGGATTAGGTGGTCTAGAAGTCATTAATGGTAATAAACCATCTTCATGAGACACATAACCAATTTTCCTTATCCATTCAGAGAAGTTGGTTCCATTGAACCTCTCCTCCTTAATAAATTCAAGTATGGAACGGGCTGCCCTGGATTCCTATTTGGCACTCTATAATCCCTTTAAAGACCCTAAAAGAGGCTGTAAATGAGCCTAGCTAGGATACCAATTGAAAGTGGATACAAAGACTAGAGCAAATTTCCAAGCCAAAAAACAAGGCAAAATGGATACCTTCAACAAGCCACTTACTAGAAACCAAGCTAAGTGAATAAGTTACAATCCTTTAATATAATAATTACAACAATTTCTAGCCTTATATAATTACTGTAAATAAACTCAAATACCAACCCCTTATGGGGCAATTACATATAAAGTAAGACTAGCTTATGAATTACACTTTCATTGCACAAATTACATAAATTATGTTCCAAAGCTTAAATACATCATGCAACTAATCTAAACAAAACTCTAAAGAATAAAATAAAAAAAATAGGAAATTAAAATGCCAAATTAAAATAGGAAATCTATGTTTCGAACCCCTTGTGCCGGGGCCACGCAGTCGGGCTCTATGAGGACTTAATTTGTCCCTTCGGATTGTACAAAAGTGGTTCAATCTCACAAGAGTGTCTAATCCAAATGAAAAGAAGTTACACACCTTAAAATCAATTCTTAAGATCTCAACACACTGGCATTACCATCTAAAACAGAATGAAAAATGTTTGAATCGAATCGGATAAAGAACAAGAGAGTTATGACCAAACTACACACGGTGGTCTATCGGACCACCAAAACAGTCTTGTATGAAAAGATTATGAACCCCCACAGGTAAAAACATGATAAAAAGTTTTTAAACATGGAGTGACAGTCTGAGGCTAAATTATTTGATGGGTTTGAAGCAAAGTAATTGATGGATACCATGCATGATTATGGATTCTCATGCATATAGGCTATAACTCATGAAGGACCGCACTATGAAGAAACATGATGAAAAAGATGATCAAATGAAGATTCTAAGATCAATTAATATTTTATAAATTAAAAACTCCAGTAACTATAGATGCGAAGGATATGATCTTATGAGATCTCATGATGTGCTTTTATAACATGGGTGTAACTTTGTATTCAATCAACACCCTTGATGCACTAATTCAAAGGCACATGAGAGACTAATGTACCTTGCCACCTATCCCCATCCAACCACTAGGATGGAGGGATGAGATTTCACACCACTATCACTCACCCTAACCCTAAGTTATTCCACTTTACCATTTAGTCCTTGGCCCATGTTTTTGTTCCAATTGTATCCAATATGGCCTTACAAAAATACCTTCAGTTTTTTTTAATAATGTATTAGAGTAGATAACCACAAAGACTAAGGGGCATAGAAGTAATTGACAAAGCTCACACATATATAGATATTCTACTTTTTCAAAACCAATCACTTTGTAGATCTAGAATTTCAAACCAATTAATTTAAAGATAATGTCCCCTATACACATGTATGTGAAGATAGTTTTCAACTCAAATTTTAAAATGTATTTTCTCTTTATTATCACATAAATAAAATAATTAAACTTCACACATGTTATGCATGACCTATGTGTGAGTTAATTAAGGCATGTGAAAAAAATGAGGCCTTAATTTATAACATTATATAACAAAATATAACAATATATAACAAGACACCATAACACAAACCCTTATAAAAAAATAAACCAAATGCCAATCTAGTTCCCCACCTAGGGAACAGTGCCCATCTAGACAGTGTTCCTAGAGTGAGGTGTGAAGTGCCATGTGACAGCCATATGGCCACTTGGATGCCACATGGCACTACCAAGTTAGGACTAAAATGGAATTTGAGCCAAACAATATGAAAACCCTCATTATATTTATCAAATAAAATTCCAAACAATTCTCTAAAATTCACAATAAATATTTAAAGTATTTTTGAAAAACTTTTAGGTTTTTTTCATTATTATAAAATCGGATAAAATGTATAGTGAGATCTCTGGCTAATAACTATAGGTATCAAAGTACTCCATTGGGCTAGTCCCGAATGATGTTCCGTCGAGTCTCAGATCGACCCAATAGACCTATATTCCATAGTCTAAAGCAGAAACACATAATTGGTCATATCAAAGCTGTTGAGCCAGAACTTTCGATCATTCGGCTCTCAATGGATTACAGGTGTACCCTTGTTGAACATGATCCAACTCAATTACATGGGTCCTCTTAAAGCACATGTGCACTGGCTCTTTTAAACTCGGATAATGCATTTGGAAGCTTCTCATATGAAATGAAAATTCACATGTCATACAATGTTCTCATGTCAAGATACGGACTTATGTCACGTAAGTCTTTACCATTCCATACTAGACGAATACTCAATAAATACTCGGGTTCTATTTTTCTCATTTGGATTCTCCAAGCCCTGGCCGATTGTAGCTAAACAGGAGGCTAACCTATAAAATCCTGACTAGGGGGTGACCCTCACACTTCCTTGAGAAATTACTTTCTCAATACAAGAACTCTCGATGCCTCATGCGTACTCGGGGTAAAAGAATCTGAGCTCCATTTCGTAAGAGGCCACGATTTCAATCTCTCAATCGCTCCCACTGAGTGAGAGACTATTCGAATTTAGGCCTTAATAGGCCATATTTCCAACAATGAGTACTTAAGCCTCCTCTCCCACCCACCCACTAACTCTTCCCTCATCTCTTCTCTCTCTCTAAGGCAAGTTTGGAGAAATAGCTTCGAAGGGCAGCTATTGTCGGGTGGGTGAGAGCTGTTAAAGGAAGATTGGAGTAGGCACCATTGTTGTTTAGGTAAGTGGATTTCTACCCCTTGCATCAAGTTGTATGAAGCATGATTTAGCCATGAATGAAGCTTGAGTTTAAGCATGAGGAGAGACATGAGGCGGTATTGAAATTGGGTAAAAGAATAAGATAGCATGAATGTATTTACGCTCTATTTTTCTAGAAATTAGGCCTTCTTCATATGAATTGTTAGGAACTATTATCATTTCTATTGAGCTTGAAAATGTGTGGGCTGATGCTCTTGTGAGTCTAGTTTAAGCTAGATTTGGTTTCATGTTGTTATCTTAGATGGATTTGAAGTACTGGAATAGCATTTGGAACATGCCATGCTTGCACTGTGATTTTCCAGGGAATTTACCTGCTGTTGTGATGAGATTTTGACTGAAAAAATGAATCTGATTGACCTCAAATTACTACCATTGGAAAGGTCTTTTAAGTTTGGTGTTTATGACTAGTTGAGATTCTTGATAGTTTGGAAGATATGTTTTTCTTTATGCATATATGACACTGTTAGCAGACTATGATAATTTTTAAGAATATTACTTCTGTTGAACTTAAAGTTTTATTTAGCAATTGAAGTCCAAATGATGTCAAACCACAGCCAATAGAAATATTTCTGAGTCTATTTCAAGGTTCATGTTTTTATATTGTTCTGATTCTTCATGTATATAAAGTTATAGTTTGAAATATGCCAGTAGGTCATTGTGGACAGTTTTAGTAAAAGCACAAAATCGATGTCTCAGATGTCATGGATTTCGATTGAACCAAATGTATCCATTTTCTTCCAAGCTACTGCCATTTGAACGGTACATAAGTAAGCTCCAATTCACATGTTGAGCACTTTTTGAAATCTCTACTTGATTTCGAGTTATGGATTAAGTTTTAAAGATATGTCACTGTCTTCATTGCACAACGGATTTCAGATTTAATGTCTCTATTATTTTATACTTTTGAGGGGTCAGATAACGTTCAATTGCATTCAAACCCCATTCCCCCCCCCCACCTCTCCCCTATTTGAAAGAGGGCTACGCCTAGCACAAATTGATTTTTAAACTATCTCTAAATTCCAAGTGAATTGAAAGTTATAACTAGATGTCATGGCTTGAAATTGCAGTTGTAACACTTATGGACACTGTTACTATTATTCTGTGACACCGACATCGAGGTTTTATGACTCTGATAATGCTATCATACGATACCGATATTGCCACCATGTGTTTATGATACCGGGTTTTTGTCATATGAATAATGAATACTGTAAATTGTAATATGAATTATGATATCTGACTGCTACGCAATGGGTCCTCCATTGGTAGTAGACCTTTTATTTTTGTTATATGAATACTGATATCTGACTGCTACGCAATGGGTCCTAGACCTTTTGTTTCTGTTATATGAATACTAATATCTGACTACTACATAAGGGGTCCTCCATTGGTAGTGGGTTATACTGTACCTTGACTCCTATGATAGGAGGTGGAGTCGAGAAGTAACTGTAATTAACTGGGAGGATCGAGCCCCCCAAATTGTCATGGTCACTACGCATTGGGTCCTCCAATGGTAGTGTAACACCCTCTCGCTTGAGGGTACAACAGAGGGTCGTATCTTACAAGGCCTCAGCCTATCGAAAACCCCAAAGCGCACTGGGGACGTGTGCATGAGTGAGGATATTACGAAGTGGGACCTCCACTTGTCATTATCCTCCCTCCTGAGTGAGGGTAGAAGTCCCAAGTTTTGGGATTAGCTTGACCTGATCGATGTGACTTCTACTTCAAGAGTAACTTATTATGTTCTGCTTATCTGAATTCATCTGTTCTTCTTATTTGAATTCAGTATTCTGTGTGCACATCTGACTATATCTATACTATTACCAAGGTTGATGTCCTCTTAAGAACAAGAAATGCTCTGTTAATTGAATCTTACCATCTTTATACAGCATTCATATATACTCTGATGTGTGCCCATACTCTGTGAGACAAATGTGATTTTTGACAAACCAGGGACATGTTATTATGTATACACTGATAATCAGGAATGTAAGGGCAGTGATTTACTTACTGAGCTTATTGCTCACTCCACTTATTGCATCTGTGTAGAGCATTAGTGCCTGATCGCGTGTGGCGAGCAGTGGATCAGTGATAGAGGGTGTTCGGAGTTCAAACTGGTTCAAGAGTTTCTTCTTGGCTTTGTAGGTGCCACGTGGCATTGCCATGTATTATTCTTTTTTATGTAATATTTTTAGATGAATGTTAGTCTTGTAAGCCTCAAACCTTATTTTAAAGACTTTTGAAGATGAATGAAGTTAATGGTTTAAATTTATTCAGTTTTTTGTCTCTTGATGAATGAGTTTTATCTTCTTATCGTGGTTTTCTTTGATTCTATACTTTTAATATGTGTTGATGCCACTCCCACCCGAGTTACGTACACGACCTCCAGTCGCGGTCGTGCACTCTGTCACTCTCCGGTGGGGGTTTCTTGGCCTGGAATGATGTAGAGGTGTCTCTAGTGTAGTTTTGAGTAGACTAGTGACTGGGGTACCCCTGTTGTAGGACAAAGATGCCAAGGACTCGTGTTAATAATGAGAGCTCCAACAATGAGAATATAATGACCCTTGGAGGATTCTTTAGGACATTGGGGGCCATGACTCAAATGATTAAAGATAGTATGCCGGCCTCGGTTACCCCTTCGACGTTCCTAGGGCATTGGGGAGTAGAAAAAGCAGAATGATGAGTAAAGCAAGTGGAGAAGGTATTTTAAGTCTTGCATTGCAATGATGAGCAGAAGATTAGGTTAGGGGCCTTCATGTTAAAAGGAGACGTTGAGCACTAGTGGGGCTCACTAAAACAATATTGGGAAAGATCATGGACAGAAGTGACCTGGGATAATTTCTTAGAAGCCTTCAATGAGAAGTACTTCGTACGAGAAAGAAAGGAAGTGGAGTTTATTGAGCTGTAACAAGGAGTATTGTCCGTATAACAGTACACAGCCAAGTTTGCTGAATTGTCAAGATATGCACCGCACATCATTAACATTGAGGCACAAAAGGCTAGTAAATTCGAAAGAGGCCTCAGGCCAAAAATAAGGATAAGGGTAATATCAGCTAATATAAAAACCTTCTCCCCTTTAGTGGATCTGGCCATGAAGATAGAAAGGGAAGACAAAGGGTCCCGATTCAAGAATGATGGAAGGATGGGATCAGCTTAGTTTAGAAGTTTTAGAAGAAAGACTTGACCACCCCCAAAGAGAAGCTTCAGGGGAAATGATAATCAAGGAAGCAAGAAGATCCAGAAAACCTTCTCAGGTGATGTAAGAGTGAACCGGCACTCGACATGTCCATAATGCGGAAAGGACAATCACTTGGCAGTCGAGTGTCGAAGGAGGACAAGAACATGTTTCAGATGTGGCAAGCCCGGCCATCTGATCAACGACTGTCTGGTGAAGGGACAAGGAGGCCGACCAAAGACTCAAAGTCGGGTGTTTGCCCTTGCAGAACAAGAAGCCAAGGCATCCACCTCTATGATTCGAGGTACGCTTTCTGTTTGCAACATGGAAGCTAAAATTTTAATTGACCCTGGGTGCACTCATTCTTTTGTTGCAACTCACTTTGCATGCCACATAAATGTTAGACCTGCACTTCTTGACTGGACATTGATTTGTAGGGACAATTATGAGGGAATCTATAGAAATTGATATTGTTTATAAGCACTGTGAGGTTTTGCTTGAAGGGTGTATCCTACCTATAGATTTGATATTGTTAGACATCTGAGACTTTGATGTGATTTTGGGTATGGACTGGTTGTTCGCACACTATGCGCAAAAATGTAACTTTTAAATGTCCTAATTAACCTGAATTGAATTTTGTTGGCATTAAGGATGTTTCCCCTATACACTTTATCTCAGCTCTTTGGGCTTCTCGTCTGTTGGCTAAAGAATGTGTCGGGTATCTTGCTTAAATAGTGGAGAATCGGGATGCCCAGTCAAAGTTGGATGAGATACCAGTAGTAAGGGAGTATCCAAAAGTTTTTCTTGCAGAGTTCACCACTCTGCCTCCAGTTAGGGAGATAGAATTTGAAATCGAGGTGGTTCCTGACACTGCTCCCATTTCTAAAGCTCCTTATAGGATGGCCCCAGCCGAATTGAAAGAACTGAAAGAGCAATTCCAAGAGTTATTGGAGAAGGGATTCATTCGACCTAGTGTGTCACTATGGGATGCACCGGTTTTATTTGTGAAAAAGAAAGATATGTACTTAAGACTTTGTATAGATTATAGACATTTTAAGCAGGTCACGGTAAAGAATAAGTACGCCTTGCCTAGAATTGAAGACCTCTTTGATTAGCTTCGAGGGGCTCAAGTGTTTTCTAAAATTGACCTTCGATCGGGTTATCATTTATTGCGGGTATAAGAGTGGAACCTCCGCTCTTTCAACATATTCGAGTAGTATAAAAGACAGATCCCCAGCTTATGAAAATCATGGAAAATCTAAAGCGGGAAAGAAATGAGGATTTTTCTATTGGCAGCAATGATTTGTTAAGATTCAGAGAACGGGTATGTGTCCCAAATGATGGGAATATCAAGAGGGTCATTTTAGAAGAGGCACACCATGCCTGTTATACTGTACACCTAGGAAGCACAAAAATATATCAGGATTTAAAGAAGACTTTCCAGTGGAATAATATGAAGAGGGAAGTGGCACAATTTATTTCTAAGTGTTGGACCTGTCAACAAGTAAAGGCTAAGCACCAGAGAGCTACTGGTTGTTGCAACCCTTTCCTGTGCCTGAATGAAAGTGGGAGCACATCACTATGGACTTTGTATCCGGGTTGCCAAGATTAGGCATTGCACATGACAGCGTTTGGGTTATTGTGGACCGATTAACTAAAGCTTCAAATTTCTTATCGGTCCGCACTAACTATATCCTAGATAACCTGGCTCAGTAGTATGTCAAGGAAATAGTAAGGCTGCATTGAGTAACTGTTAGTATAGTGTCCGACAGGGACTCTAGATTTACTTCGAGGTTTTGGAACAGTCTACAAACAACCTTGGGGATGAGACTCACTTTTAGTACTGCTTTTCACCCCCAGACCGATGGACAGTAAGAAAGGACCATTTAGACCTTAGAAGATATGTTGAGGGCCTGTGTTACATACCTAACAAAACTGGGATGATCACTTACCTCTGATAGAATTTTCATATAACAACAGTTTCCAGGCTAGTATTCAAATGACACCATTTGAGGACCTGTATGAGAGAAAATGCATATCGTCAGTGTGTTGGGAAGAAGTCGGTGAAAGGAGACCGTTAGGGCCGGAAATTGTTTAAGTAACATTAGAAAAGGTCGCCCTAAAAAAGGCTTAAAACAGCTCAGAGTCGGCATAAGAGTTGTGTCGATAATCGCCAAAGGGACCTTGAATTTGAAGTAGGTAATCAGGTCTTTTTGAAAGTGTCACCAATAAAGGGGATTTTGCGGTTCAGCAAGAAAAGAAAACTACGTTCGCGATTCATCAGACCCTTTGAAATATTAGAGAAAATCGGAGTCGGGGCATATTGACTGGCCTTACTGCTCGAGCTGGCCAATATTCATGACGTTTTTCATGTTTCATTATTGAGGAAGAATGAACCCTATCCATCCCATGTCTTGAAGTAAGAGCCAATACCGATCAGGGAAGACTTAACTTATGTTGAGCAGCCAATTGAGATTCTGGACATAAGGGTTCAAGTTTTGCGCAACAAAGAGATTTCCCTAGTCCAGGCTTTATGGCAGTATCATTCGAGGGAAGAATCAACGTGGGAACGAGAGGATGAAATTCAAGAAAAATACCCCCATTTATTCGACTAACTGACGATTTTGAGGACAAAATCTTTTTAAGGGGGAGATGATGTAAAGACTGAGCCTTTTCTCGGCTAGGAAGACAGCGCACGACGATAGGAGAGAAGAAGAGAGCGCGCGATGATAGGAGAGAAGAAGAGTGCGCGTGGCGATAGGAAGGAGAAGGAAGAGAGCACGCTGCGATAGAAGAGAAGAATAGAGCGCGTGGTTATAGGAGGGAGGAAGAGTGCGCGCAGCGATAGGAAGAAGGATGAGAGAGCGCAACGATAGGAGAGAAGAAGAGTGAGCGGCGATAGGAAGGAGAAGGAAGAGAGCGCGCGGCGATAGAAGAGAAGAAGAGAGCGCGCGACGATCAGAGAGAGGAAGAGTGCGCACGACGATAGGAAGGAGAAGGAAGAGAGCGCAAAGCGATAGGAGAGAAGGAAGAGAGCACACGGCAAAGTGATCAAGAAGAATCGTTGTGTGCTTAGCGCTGGCTGCGCAACGCCGGCTGCGGTACTGCCGTGCATAGGATGTAAGTGCCACTTGTGGAATGCATGCTGTTATGGGTGCCACTTGTCCATATTTTATTGCATCTTGATGCCACTTGGACAGCCACCCTACCCTCATGAGTACTTAAGCCTCCTCTCTCACCCACGCCACTCACTTTTCCCTCATCTCTTCTCTCTCTCTAAGGCAAGTTCGGAGAAATAGCTTTGGAGGGCAGCCATTGTTGGGTGGGTGAGAGCTGTGAAAGGAAGATTGGAGAAGGCACCATTGTTGTTTAGTTAAGTGGAATTCTACCCCTTGTATCGAGTTGTATGAAGCACGAATTTAAGTATGTATGAAGCATGATTTAGCCATGAATGAAGCATGAGTTTAAGAATGAGGTGAGAGATGAGGTGGTATAGAAATTGGGTAAAAGAATAAGATAGCATGAATGTATTTGTGCTCTGTTTTTCTAGATATTTGGCCTTCTTCATTTGAATTGTTAGGCACTATTATCATTTTTGTTGAGCCTAAAAATTTGTGGGCTGATGCTCTTGTGAGTCTAGTTTAAGCTAGATTTGGTTTCATGTTGTTACCTTGAATGATTTGACGTCATGGAATAGTTTTCGGAACATGTCATGTTTGCATTGTGATTTTCCAAGGACTTTACCTGCTGTTGTGATGAGATTTTAACTAAGAAAATGATATCCGATTAACCTCAAATTACCACCATTAGAAAGGTCTATGAGTCTATTTTGAGTTTGGTGTTTTCGACTAGTTGATATTCTTGATAGTTTGGAAGATATGCTTTGTTTTATGTATATATATTACTATTAGCAGATTGTGATAACTTCCAAGAATATTACTTCTGTTGAACAGAGAGTTTGACAGCCAAACCATAGCCATTTGAAAGATTTTTAGTCTATTTCAAGGTTCATATTTTCATCTCTTTGTGATTCATTATGTATGTAAAGTTAGAGTTCGAAATATGCCAATAGGTCACCATGGACAGTTTTAGTAAAAGCACAAAATCGGTGTCCCTGATATCACGGATTTCGACTAACCAAAATGTGTCCTTTTTCTTCCAAACCACTGCCATTTGAACGGTACATAAGTAAGTTCCAATTCACATGTTGAGCACTTTTTGAAATCTCATCTTGATTTCGAGTTATGGATTAAGATTTAAAGACATGTCACTGCCTTCACTGCACAACAGATTTCAAATTTAATGGCTTTATTTATACTTTTGAGGGGTCAAACAACCCCTCCCTCCCTATTTGAAAGATGGTTGCATCTAGCACAAATTTGATTTTTTGAACTATCTTTAAATTCCAAATGAATTGAAAGTTATAACTGGATGTCACGGCTTGAAATTGCAGCTGTAACACTTATGGACACTGTTACTGTTATTCTGTTCTCACCGACATCGAGGTTCTGTGACTCTGATAATGTTATCATGAGATACCAATACCGCCACCCTGTGTTTGTGATACCTGGTTTCTGTCATATGAATAATGAATACTGTAAATTGTAATAAGAATACTGATATCTGACTGCTACGCAATGGGTCCTCCATTGGTAGTAGACCTTCTGTTTCTGTTATATGAATACTGATATCTGATTGCTACGCAATGGGTCATCCATTGGTAGTACACCTTCTGTTTCTGTTATATGAATACTCATATCTGACTGCTACGCAATGGGTCCTCCATTAGTGGTAGACTTTCTGTTTCTGTTATATGAATACTTATATCTGACTATTACGTAATGGGTCCTCCATTGGTAGTAGACCTTTTGTTTTTATTATACGAATATTGATATCTGATTGCTACGCAATGGGTCCTCCATTGGTAGTGGGGCATATTGTACCTCGACTCCTATGATAGGAGAGAAGTCGAGATGTAACTATAATTAACTGGGAGGGTCGCACCCCACAAATTGCCATGAACACTACGCATTGGGTCCTCCAATGGTAGTGTAACGCCCTCTCGCCTGAGGGAACAAGCGAAGGTCGTGTCATACAAGGCCTCAGCCTATCGAAAGCCCCAAAGCGCACTGGGGATGTGTACGTGAGTGAGGATATTACAAAGTAAGACCTCCACTTGTCATTATCCTCCCTCCTAGATGAGGGTAGAAGTCTCAAGTTTCAGCATTAGCTTGACCTGATCGATGTGACTTCTACTTTGGGAGTAACTTGTTATGTTCTGCTTATCTGAATTCATCTATTCTGTTTATTTGAATTCGGTATTCTTTGTGGACATCTGACTGTATCTATACTATTTACAAGGTTGTTGTCCTCTTGAGAATAAGAAATTCTCTGTTAATTGAATCTTACCATCTTTATACAGCATTCATATATACTTTGATGTGTGCCCATACTCTGTGAAACAAATGTGATTTCTGACAAACCATGGGCATATTATTATGTATATACTGATAGCCAAGAATGTAAGGGCAGTGATCTACTTACTGAGCTTATTGCTCACTCCACTTATTTCATCTGTGTAGAGCATTAGTGCCTGATCGCGTGTGGCGAGCAGTGGACCAGTGATAGCGGGTGTTCGGAGTTCAAACTGGTTCAGGAGTTTCTTCTTGGCTTTGTAGGTGCCACGTGGCATTGCCATGTATTATTCCTTTTTATATAGTATTTTGAGATGAATGTTAGGCTTGTAAGCCTCAAACCTTATTGTAAAGACTTTTGGAGATGAATGAAGTTAATGGTTTAAATTTATTCAGCTTTTTGTCGCTTGATGGATGAGTTTTATCTTCTCATCGTGACTTTCTTTTATTCCACACTTTTAATACATGTTGATGCCACTCCCACCTAAGTGACGTAGCGACCTCTAGTAGCGTTCGCGCACTCTATCGTCCTCCGGTGGGGGTTCAGGGGGTGGGGTCGTGACAATTTATCTATTGCATACTTCATTGATATTATGTGTTTTTTAGAGTAAGATATACTTGCAAAATTTCAGTGGGAGATATTGGGGGAATTGAGAGTTATGGACTCATCAATGAAGGGTGTCAATTCTGACCCTGCAAAATTCAGGAACTGTCCATTGAGTTCCATTAATTTTTTTATCAACAATGTGATTTTAGTTTTAGATGAAATTTAAATGTAAATAATGAAATTGAATCTAATTTCAAACAAAAATAATTTTATGAAGAAATCCCTTTTGGTTTGAAAGATATAGTCATTCTATAAGATGCTGAGCAAATGTTGTTCTCTGTAACAAAAATTGTTTCAATGGCTTCGAAGTCATGATTTTATTTTCATTTTTTACCTAATGTTTTATGTCTCACACTAAGTTTCTAGATTGCCTATCTGAGTCTTTCTAATAAAAATTATTTGCGATAGAAATATCCATGGGCAGTAAGGAATAAAAATTTTGGATTAAAAAGAGGTCATCCTAAATTTTCTGCAGTTTGGTGTGTTTTTATTGAGATATAAAAAACTATATTTATCAAGCCTACTTAACAGAGTGATATGAGGTCTATAGAAATATATTATTGTCATTTTGTGTATACTTTCAAACAAAATAGTTTGAAAATAAAACTCCTTGTGGGTGGAGAGAAAAGACAATTGACTATATAGTATTCGTCTTGGAATTCTGCAGTATGATTTATTTTGTGATGTGAATGTCACTTATTTATTTATCTGAAGAAAAATAATATTTGGGATTCATACTATGATGTTATTCTTTTATTTAGACTCTAGTATTTAACAAAAAATATTTCAGGAATAAATCCTTTGTGAATTGAGAAAAACGATTATTTTATTTAGAATTGCGAAACATAATTATTTGCTGAAAAATTGTATTGTGACATGAATATCACTAAATCGTAGACCCACTAAATGGTATGATTTAGGGATGGAAATGAGCATTATTTTGTATTTTCAAGTGTACTTCAATAGTCAAAAGGATTCAAAGATAATTTCTTTATGAGTTGAGAGATATCATATTTTTACCATGGGATGCTCATGTTCTATTCTACAGGAAATTGAAAGATGTGGCATGTTAATGCACATCTTTGTATTCCTCATAATAGCAGCCTTTTTAGGGCTCATTCAAAGGTTTCATAGTGTGCCCTGAGTATGGTTTATAACAGTAAAACTTCAGAGATAGGTAATAAAAAGTTGGTGAGATATGACACTCTGTGTAAAGATTGCTCAATCTGAGAATTGCAACATGTAGAAGAAACACAATGCATGTAAAAGCATCTTGGTTTCTTGGCAATGAAGGGATATGTAGAGAGACTTGATGAGAGCATAAAAATTCTAAAGATCAGTGGAAAATTAAATTTTGTGATACTTGAAATGGTGGGATGAAGAAAAGTACTTTTTTATATATGTATAGGAGAATCCAAAGGCCGAAGAGATAGATATTTCGTTGATATATAAAAGATAGTGATCAAAAGCTTCTTCATCATATGTGTGCTCTTCCAATATCACAAAAGCTTGTCAACAAGTAAATACAAAGAATCAGAAAAACCCAAGTACCACACTACATGGTTTTGAAGTTGAAATCTATCTCGCATTGCATGGTAATGTCAAATAGGGAAAGATGATTCAATAACCTTTTAATTTATGTTTTACATATTTTTTTATTATATATTTATTTATAAATATGTATGGAGTGTATGGATATTAAGTGACAGGTGCTAACAAATTTGAAAGAGCTGGTTTTGAATACCATATGCTTTTGTGCCTCCTTGTGCTTGAGTATGAACTACTTAAGGTAGTGATACACATGGAGATGTGGTTTGATCAAGGATTATGAGTTTAAATATGAAACACGAGATATGGGTATGTCTTATTCAAATATGTAAGCACGAAGGGAGTGTTCTGATGGAATTCAGTCTTAGTGACCATCCTCTTAATAATGTTCAGTTATATGATGTGTTGTATGTGTTGATGATCTTATAATAAAAGCCTCCATATCTGTCAAGTTTTTATAACTATTCTTTAGTCATACTTTATTTTGGATAAAATTGTAAGATGGACTTTATGATTTGGTTTTGTGACTGTAAACATGACTTGGTAGATAATTGAAAGTGAATGCAGTAAATTGATTTTTGAAGAGTAAGTATGTATTTTAAAATTAAATTGGATAATTTGAGAAAAATCTAAGTATATAAATATGGTTTTAAGAAAACTTCATAGTCTTGTAAGGTCCACTAACTCTTTATGGAAAATCATTCTAAACCGCTATATTCTAAGACCATGAACCTTATGGAATGTTGTAGGAATATCATATTGCAAGGCTTCCTTGACACATGTTGCATTGATTAAATAACTTGATTTGCGTGAATTTACTATGAAAAAGACTTGTGTGGTTGAAGTTTTGTGGTTCAAGAAGGTTTTGCATATTGTGAACCGACATTCATTGAATTACTTATTGTATAAGACTTGCTATACTACCTCATGATATATGCCTAAGAATGTTAAGAATGTATATGTTATGTGCGCAATAATTGAGTGGGAGTTGCTACAGTCCCACGATTCTTTTAGTTGCTTTGATATTTAGATATACATGTATTATATCATGAAAGATCCAGATAAACTATATATTACAGTGGGAGCACCTGTTAGTGTTTAACAGGCTAGCTGGAACAACAGACTATAATGTTATTCAACCATGGAACTCGGATGTGCGGCACTGGTTGTATCGCTACAGAAGGGAGCATCTTAATTGAAAAGTCCTTTGAGCCCCTGAAGATACGACTCCATACAATGAGGGTACGTGATGATCTTCTGTAACAAAAACTCCATGATTCGCGATGCAACATAAAAGTTGGACTACGACCACGTTCGGGATGAGATCCAAGCAGTAAAGGAAAAGAGGAGTTGCCCTATAACTCCTTTGTGAAAGGATTGATGACGAAAGCCATAATTAATGTATTGAGAGAGAATAAGTTAAAATTGTTGAGACACAAATTGTAATTGGAGGAGGATCTGAAATTTCAAATCAAGAGTACTCGGATGCAAGCTACCTAGGGGATCCAGATGATGCAAAGCCCACATCTGGATATGTGTTCTTGCTTTGAAAGGGGACAGTTTCGTGGAAGTCAAAGAAATAGGATGTGGTGGCATCATCCACTATAGAGGCTCAGTACGTGGCATACTATTTAGCAGCCAAGGAGGTCGTATAAATTAAAAAATTTCTTAATTGACTTGACTTTGGCCTCGTACGTTGTGAGGCACTGAGGATTTTCTGCACCAACATGGCTGTGATTTTGTGTCAAAAGAGTCATGTTTCCACAAGAACTCTAAGCACATGAAGCCATGCTTCTACTATCGGTGTAATGAGAGAGATCGGAAGAGCTCAAGATTAGCTACATACCTACGAAGGTAATGATAGCAAACCCTCTTACAAAGGGGCTTACACCAAATGCTTTTGTGAAACATGTGAGAGAGATTGGGATGAGAGAAGTGAGGAAGAGTGAATGTAAGGCCTTCATAGGACAAGTGAGAGATATTTGGTGTGTGTAGCCATTAAAGACCTTATAAGTGCCTGTAATTGAACGTTCGATAAAATGGAACTTGAACTTAGTGGGAGTGTCATCATGTGTGGACTATACTAAGCAAACGATGTTTGCTAATACCAGACTGAGCTTGACATTCTAAGCTAGTCAGTTGGGAAAAACCCATGTTACCTGGGCATAGAGATTAAACTGATAAAGGTTATAATGGGTCATCCTTTGATGATGTTGGAGTATGCCCAGATGAATGAGCCAAGGGACTGTATGACCCTTGTGTGTGATGGAGACCTTCAGAGACGGGGTCCAAAGCCTTATCCGCATACCATCACACAACATGCACATATGAAAGCCATATTGGGAAAGCAAACCACCTTTCAGGATGAAGCTTCTGCATGTGCGAGAGATTACCCTAAAGAACTATAGAATTGTGGTTGCATCAGGTCTAGGTGACATTGGTACGTCTCTAAGGGAGAACTTGAAATTCACATACTGGGATTACGACACTTTGCCCATAGGCTAGATTTTGGTGACTCACTAATGAGCCCCAGCATAGACTGTGTTGGTCATGGGCAACACTGGGTCATTTTGATAAAGCAAGTATGGATTATAGTCCACAGTAAAAAGTGGAGTACCCCAGTGTTTATTTATTTATTCATTGACCATATGGATCATTTTTCCAACAAAATATTTAATTATATTTATTTTAATGTTATACGATTTCTAGAATTGTTATTTGAATGTTTTTAAATCTCTGGGTATTTTATTTATGGAATTTTGATTTATCAAAACAAAGATATTGATTTTACATTGATTAATTATTTAGATATGATTTTATGAATTTCTAAAAATCATAATATTATTTAAAAATATATATTATTTCATGGGAGGCCCAAATATGTATATGGGCCTACCATGGCAGTTTGGTGGGGCCCATGAAGTGCCACCTAGGGTGGCATGCCCCACCTTATGGAACCTTTCCTTTGTTGTATCAAGCTCATGGCTTGAGGGTGAAGAAAGCTTGTGTTTTAGATATTTTGTCTTTGAATGAAGCTTTGAAATTGAATAAAGAAAGTGTGAGAAGACTTGTACATGAAAATAAGAAAGCACAATATTATTTTTGATATTTTTATTTAAATTAATTGATCAGAAAATAGTTTAAGAAATGGGGGATAAAGGTCCTTGCACCTTCCATATGATCTTGATAGTCTATCTATAGAATGGAGAGCTCATATCTCTCACCCCACAAGTCACCCAAGATTAATGTTGCATATTCAATCTCAAAATAAGAGGCAAGTCATGGAAAACCTCAGAAAACCCTAAACCCCTTGAAGGAGTATATAAAAGAAAGGGGTGCCCTCTCCCATATCTCTACACATCTCTCTTCTCTCTCTCTCTCATGATCATAGTAGGGGCACACCCCATATAGAAAGGATTTCTCTCTCATCTCACATCTCTCACATAGCTTAAAGGGTTAAGGATTTATTAATGAGATATTATCTCTCTGAACTAGGGTATCTAGGGGTTAAGCTTTAGTTTGAGAGCAAAGTTTTTTAAAGGAGTTCATGTTCCATTGGAGGTTTTGGTCTAATTGCACTCTCAAGATTGAGATTAAAAGTTGATCATTGATCCCCCGTCATTGAAAGGTGGTGACTCAGTGTGGGATGTAATAAACTCGGTTAAGGTAATGTCCGCCACTCTCTTTCTTGTTTTTTGTCGTATTTATTTCTTATGTCTTTTTATTATTCCCAAGCATATTAGTGTAGTTTTCTTTGATTGATAAATTAATGGTTTTAGTGCCATCAAGTTTTAGATCCTAGATTTGTTTTTTTTTTATTTCTCATCAAGTCAATTTAGTGTAATGGACTACTTGTGGGTCTAAGACGGAAAAAAGAAAAAAAAAAAAAAGAAGAAAAAGAATGAATAGACACTAAAATACCCTTGAATTGTAATACAAAATTTTTCAAGTAGGGGAATTTTTTGTCATTTAGAATAGTAGAATGGATATTTTTATAAGAAAATACCTTAGTAGTTAAGAACAATTAATGCATCCTGTGGGTGATGTCGCACACAGCACACCATATCGGTGATATCCTTGTCCACTATTGTTAATAAAAGTTTTTTTTCTATTAAGAATTTCTAGTTTACCCTTAACTAATTACTTAAAATACCCCTAAACAAAAAGTTACTATACTATATGATAAAGGTATCTAAATGTTTAAAAATGTCGAGCACTTTAAGGGTCTACACCACAAGAGGTGTAGGCTAACAAAACCATATATA
>NW_006498435.1:1683771-1716374 GCF_000471905.2 Amborella trichopoda
TTCCTACTATATATATATATATATATATATATATATATATATTAGATTACATTAGATCATAAAATTTAGATGTGCACCTTACTTTGATTGTTTAGATGAGGTATATGCTCATAACTCACAAAAGTTTCCACATTGAAGATATTAGAGAAAAGTTCGGTTTCAATGAACTATAAAATGCCACATGGAGGAAAGAACATTGTTCCACCTTTTAGGTGTGGAGTCATCCAAATGTGGGGCCTATAGGAAATAATAAAAATATCATGAGAAATGTTGGGCTTCTAGTAAATAACGATATAAAAATAAAAAATAAAAGCTTATAAAAATTACATGGAATTGGCCACTGCAGGATCTAGCAGATTAGGAACTGGTTGGTACCTACAGTGAACAAGCTGCTCCCGATGTTTTAAGGGAACTGGATCTGTCCTCCTAAAAACCAATCCAAATTGGGTAATTAATCATTTGAGAGAGAGAGCGAGAGAGATATCAAACAGTTCATGCAGTCACACCTCAAAACCAAGCAATCGGAGCTCAAAATTGAAAAAATCCCAAATTTTCTCAACTTTTGATAGAATGAAAAAAGTGTCGTGTAAATACTTTAGAGAAGTGACAAAGAAACATAAAGATTTTTTCAGAGAGAAATGGTGAAAAAGGTAAAACAAAAGGTGAAAATGGCGAATCTGGACATAAAGAGATCAAAAAAAAAAAAAAAAAAAGGTAAGAGAGTGGCTCAATGATGTACACTGGAAAATTGCAAGGCTTTCTAGAATTAGATGATTTTCAGTTGTGGGCAAAATTCGCCTGACAACAATTTATCAAGCATAACTGACATATGCACATGGACTGGGCGGTTCTTATCTAGACAACAACATTAAGTAATATCAAAAGATATTATAATCCGGCCGGCGTACATGTTTCTTCTGGAAAAAACTTAAAGGCCACTTGGATCCATGGAAAAAAATTATTTAAAAAAATCTATTTCTTTTGAAATGTATTTTTTGAGAAAAGTAGTGGCTATAAACTAGATTTTTGTTGTTTGGATGGTACATGATTTTCATGGCTTTTTTTATAATTTTCATTAAATGCTTGATTGTATGATTGTATTCTTCATTATAATTATTAAATTTGAGATAGATTCTCTCGATATCTTTCTCTCTCTAAAAATTTCGAGATAATTTATCTCTATCAAAATTTTCAAGTAGTTTATCACTCAAAAATTTTAAGATATTTTATCTGTCTAAAATGTCAAAATATTTGCTCTTAAAAATTTAAATTTTGAGATAGTTTCTATCTCTAAAAACTTTAAGATAGTTGTTTATGTCTAAAAATTTTATGTAGTTTCTCTCTCTCTCTAAAATTTTAAGATACCTCTCTAATTAAAACTTAAAATATGATATAGTTTCTCTCTCTAAAAATGTTTAGGCAGTTTTTTTTTTTTTTTACAATGAATTTTTTAGGTTATTTTTTTCTCAAAAATTTGATATACTTTCTCTCTCTAAAATCTTAATATACTTTCTTTCTCTAAAACTTAAAATTTAATATAGTTTCTCTCCATAAAAATTTAAATAATTTCTCTCTCTAAAAATTGTCAAGTACTTTCTCTCTCTAAAATTAAAAATTTGAGATAGTTTCTCTGTCTAAAAATTTTGATATATTTTATCTCTCTCTAAAAACATTCAGGTACTTGCTATCTCTAGAATCTAAAAGTTGAGATAGTTTCTCTCTCTAAAATTTGATATAGTTTCTCTATCTAAAACTTTAAGATATTTTATCTCTCTAAAACTTAAAATTTGATATGGTTTCTCTCTCTAAATATTTGAGATAGTTTCTCTTCAAATCTTTTCAAGCACTCTTTCTCTCTAAATCTTAAAATTTGATATAGTTTATCTCTCTAAAAAATTTTAGAAGTTTCTCTCTCTAAAAATTTCGAGGTGGTTTCCTATCTAGGATTTAAAATTTGTGATATTTTCTTTCTTTAAATTTTTTTAAATAGTTTCTCTCCCTAAAATTTAAAATTTGATATAGTTTCTCTTTCTAAAGTCTAAACCTTAAAATTTGATATAATTTCTCTCTAAAAATTTTGAGATAGTTTTTATCCGTAAAAATTTTCAGATAGTTTATCTAAAATTTAAAATTTGAGATAGTGTTTCCCTTTAAAAATTTTGCGATAGTTTCTCTATCTAAATGTCAAAATTTGAGAGAGTTTCTCACTTAAAATTTTGAGATAGTTTGTCTCTCTAAAAAATTGTAAGTACTTTCGCACTATAAAACTTAAATTTTGAGATAGTTTATCTCTCTAAAAATTTTGAGGTGCTTTCTCTCTCTAAAACTTAAAATTTAAGATAGTTCTCTCTCTAAATATTTTGAATACTTTTTTTTTCTAAAATTTATATAGTTTCTCTCTCTAAAATATTTAGATACTTTTTCTTTAAAACTTACAATTTGAAAATAGTTTGACTTCTTAAAAAAATTAGATAGTTTCACTCTCTAAAATTAGATATAGTTTTTCTCTCTAAAATTTTAAGATACTTTCTTTCTCTAAAATTTAAATTTTGAGATAGTTTCCCTAATTCGTGGGGGTGTTTTGGCTAGATAAATTATATTTTACAAAGTGTGCATCTCTGTAACGAGGAAATCTAGCTGGAAATCAATTTCTAAGGGTAAAGATAGGGATACATATTTTTTTTTATTATTTTTGGCTTGAAATGAAGAAAATGATTTTTGGGAGAAATATTTTTTTGCCCGTAAGTTTCGATCCAAACACCAGAAATGTAACATCTTCACAAAAAAAACTTTCTGGAAATATATTTTCAAGTATCCAAATAAACCCTTATATAACATGAATTTTAGAGTGCCATAATTTTAGTGATATAACCTCTTCAACTCAAATATTAACTTTAATTTAATAAACTTTCCTAATTGCACCCTCTATTCACTTGGAAAAAACATAAAATAAAGGGTCTTTAGATTGAATAGAGACCATCCAATTTTTAGAAGGTGATATCTAAATATTAAAAAATTCAAAATTACTATTATTTCTTTCTTTTTTTTTTTTCTGTTTGAGAATAAACATCTAGTGATTCTTTGATAGTTTCAAGAATTTTAGATTGAAACAAATTATTTCCAAATAGGTATTCTGATAGAGGGAGAAGATGTACACTATGCACCTATAGGAGCACAGACGCAGCCTAAAGTAATTCCTGATCGAGGGAGAAGATGTACACTATGCACCTACAGGAGCATAGATTCATGCTCTAAAGTAAGTCTAGCTCATCGGAACAGATAATTATTATTTTTTTTAAAGAAACACGCAGTAGCTATTCCATTAAGGTAACGAAGTTACAAGAAACAAAATGAAAATAAAAGAAAAGTTAAAAAACAAAATGAAAAAACACTAGCAAACACAAAGCCCTTACCCTACGCGGTAGCGGCTTCAGGAAGACAGTCAGCTGTACTGTTAAAACCTCTTTTGACATGACGAAAATAACTTCGCAGGACCTTAACACCAGGATGATGCTATCCATAATGCCACTAAAGTTCCAAGGCTTAAGATCTGGCTGTTGGTACCATTTAATGACCTTCGCTTAGTCACCTTCAACAATCGGTGCCCAAAACTTCGTATATTAATTTAACACGTATGCAATATTTTGATAAGACTAAACAATCGATCCAAAGCTGTGACGGAGAAGACCAACATAACCATCGTAAGACCAAGCAGTCATCTAAGTCTGTCACCGACAATAGAGAATATAAAAATGGGATACTTAATGACGTAGTAGAGATATCGACGCACCTTTCCTCTTCTTTTGTTTTTTTTGCTTTTTAATGTAAATGAATAACTTACAAACAAATTTCTTTGAGTGCGACGAGACAACTACTCAGCGGCAAGGAAAAGACAAAATTTAAGTGGAGGAAGAAACTGGACGCCCCCGCCCCGGGTCTTCCACGCGAATTCTCGTATTACTGTGAAAAGGCGACATTGATGGGTAAGCATCTCTGTCTTTTTGTTTTGAGTGATGCCAAAAAAATACCCTACTCCCTTGGGAGTATACTGTTTGTTTATTCCCTTGGATAAAACCCAACTTAACATTAATTTTTTGGATACCAAATTTTGAGAATATAATCTATTTAACATGTAGATTGACCTCAATAAAAACAGATTCACTAATTGCACCCTCTAAGCATTTGAAAAAAATAATGTCTTGAGATTGAAATAATACCGTTATATTTTTTTGGAGCGTGAGATCTAAGTGTTAAAAAACTAAACTATCATTTTATCTTTTTTAGAACAATCATTTATGACATTGTCTACAAAAAGATCATTTATCTTTCTTACAAAGAGGTCACAACTATTTCCACTCATTAGATGGCAACTTGGATGGCTTGGGGTGAGTCACAAAGTCCGAAAATTTTTTATTTTTTGTGCAACTTTGTGTCTGTTAAATGACGCTCTTACAATCACCCATTTTGAAATTTAAAGAAAAAAAATGATTATTACCTCTTTATACAAAAAGTAAATGGCCTGTTTGTAATCAATCTCACCATCTATTGACTCTTAAGTGTTTGCCAAATTTTCAGATTAAAAAAATCCTCCCAAGTAGATCATGTGACCGAAGGAGTAGAAGCAAACTATGCACCTAAGGAAGCATAGTATATGTGATCTTGACTAAAACAATAACTTTTATAATAACTTGCTGACCTCCTTTGCTCTCTGCGACATCTTCCAACCAAGGTTTAAAAAAAAAAAACTGGATCGGTGACCCGGGATCAATCACCCCAAAAAGCAAGCCAAATTGATGGATCGGCAATCCATATTGGAGAATCGGCCAGTTTTGACCTCAAAATAATTTTAAAAATTCACTAAAAATCCTTAAAAATAGTTTTTCTTTAGTTCCAAAAAAAAAATAGTTTCATTATTTTTCTAAAATATATGAATATTGAGACATCTTTTCCTTATGTAAATATATATGGATCATTGCTTTTGCTTTCTAGAGATTTTTGAGGTTGAAATGAGATCATGGGCTATATCCCTCACGTAAATCAATATCAACTATTCTTTGGGAGCAAACAAAGATTTGAATATAATTAAAAAAAGGGAAAAATTTCAAAAGAGGGTTGCCATATGTTTCTTTGCACATTTTGTTTCTTTTTTCCTAACATGAACTTTTTGCAATTTAGTTTTCACACTTTTTAAATCCACCTTCTAAAATATGACCATTTGCCCCTTAGTGGTGGTACTCACAAAATGTTATTCCATTGTTCACAATATATACTTGCAAGAAATGGTTTCTAAATAAATTTTTTTATTTTTGCTTTTATAATTTCTAATGCCACTTACACGAAAGGTTTCATTGTTTGTATATAAATCAAAAAGAAATATAGTGCACAAACTCATTTGGAGCAGTTTTTGAGCTCTAGTTTTGTTTTCAAATTGATTTTGAGTGATTAAGAAAATCTCAGATAAAAAGAATCCCGTTTGATGGTAATATGCCTACAACTTAAAACTCTCACAAAATTATTTAGTCATTGAGAATCTATTTAAAGGGATGATAGCCCCAAACATAGCAAAAGAGGCGTGTCATTATTTTACGTTCACAAAATATCCCACATCGAAGTTGTGACATGGACGTCGGGACACAAGCCCTTATAATCTGGATGGATTTGGGCCTCTGTTCTTTGATGTGTGGGCCATCATAAGATAAAGTATGAGAAAAAGAAAGAAAGAAATTGATAAAAATTTGTTTAAAGGAGGTGGGATCGCTTTTATATAATAAAATATAAATACTTTAAAAACAAATGTGGGAAGAAGGGAGCTTGGCCAGTTCCTTCAGCCTCACCAATTCTCGACAACCAGTCCCGGTCAGTGATTTTTAAAGCTTTCATTGCAAGGAATCTAAATCTTACAAAACCATCACATGCTTTTCCACAATAAAAGAAGGAAAGGTCCGACTATTGAGTTGGAAAGTCCAAAGCCGCCCTATTGAGTATTACACTTTTGTCATTTAGTTAATAAACATCACTACTATTTTTGACTAAAAACGATCTACATTTTTAAAATTATCTAAGGAAGAAGCTATGGTGCCCTGTGCTTGAAAATCGCAAATCTTAAAGTCAAGATTCAAACGTTTTGAAAACCTTTACATTATTGAACGCTTGTCTTATATAATATGAGAAACCGCTGTGTAATATCATGTACGTGAGGGAATTCTTGATGATGGATCTAAATTAATTTTCAACGCCAATAACAAAATTTTATGGTGAAATGGACGGTCTAGATTATTTGTTATAATATATGTATTTTTAGAGCTTAAAATCGTAATTTTTTTTTTCACAACTAATACGTGCAAGACGATTTTATTGATACAAAGGTTTTCCAATGCTTGAATTTTTTGATGAATTATGAGATGAGGCATTACTTATTTTGATAGAACTGCAACCCTATCAAACCATTTTTCTAAATGAAAATGGGTGAGGCTTGTATAAGGTGCCTACTTTATACATTACAAGTAAATGGCACTTCTAGATTTTGCCATATGTATTTTTGGTGTCGAAAACTTTCTAATTGCTTGAAAACTCGATATTCAACCTTAATTATCAAATTTATAATTAAAAAAATAGTGCATATTGAGCAAAAAAGGAAAAAGCCGCTAACCATCTATGCGGGCTGATTTAAAAAAAGATTGTAAATCAACACGTATAGTTAACCACCCCTAGGAAGTTAACATAGATTCTCACAAGGGTACTTCATTGTCAATCCTTTTAGAATAACCAATAAAAATGTTGCTTCTTAACTTTTCATACCCATAACAATTGGTTGTTAATGAAAATCTGGTTTTAAACGGTGACATTTTCATAAGGTTGCAATATTAAACAATCAATCAAAGTAAGGTGCACCACAAACTTTATCATAGAAAATAATTTTGGTCATAAAACATAATTTTGGTGTCAATCACACCGTGTCGGTAACATGAAGTTCAGTGTTGCGACTATTGAATTCTTGAATCCCTAATTTTAAGGGATTAATTTTTTTTAATTTTGGTTTCTTATTTATTTGGGTAGAGCCTACTGTTTATTATCTAAGTTTATAGATAAGTTTTGCTTACATTATAATGAAGCTTTGAGTCCACATGGATAGAGATAAAGTTCATTTTTGAGAAAGTTAGGAAAATTGAGATTGGTTTGAGGGCTTTAGTCTCTTTGTATAAAGATGCTTTTCTAGAGAGAGAAAATATGTGGAAAAAGTAGGTCATATGTGGGTGCACTTTTGAGTTTGTCCTCTCTTATTGAGATATATTGTAGAGGGAGAAAGTACATAGAGATTGGAAACTTTTGGGGTTTTTACATAGAGAGAAAATTGTAGAGAAGAAGGCTTTGTGGGGATTGAGTCTATAGTTCTCAAGTAAGTTGCCTTGTATTTTTTTTTCTTTGATGTAGTGAAAAACATCGATCGTCTTCGTCCGTGGATGTAGTCACAATTGTGACGAGTCACGTAAATCATGGTGTTCTTTTTCTGTTATTTATTTCCTATTTTATTTTTGTTGCTTGTTGCTTATTTTTTGGTCGATTCATTTCTCGTACTTTATTTACAAAAATTCAACTCATCAGGTTTAGAGCTTTTGCTCACAACAAGTGGTATCAAAGACCGATTTGGGGTTGTCGGTATGGTGGTAAAAGTTTCGAATGCAAAATTCGAGGAAGAAAAATTTGACGGAAAAAATAATTTTTGAATTTGGCAAATCAATGTTCGCGATTTACTAGTGCAACAAGGTTTACATAAAGCTCTGAAAGGAAAGTCGAAGAAATCAGAATCCATGTTTGATGATGACTGGGAAGACTTAGATATGAGGGCTATAAGCACTATTTGATTATGCTTATCGAGTAGAGTGCTATTTAATATCGTCAATGAGGATTCAACATCAAATCTTTGGTCGAACCTTGAGAATTTGTATATGACGAAGTCCCTCACAAATCGACTGTTTTTTAAGCAAAAATTGTACATCCTATGGATGAATGAAGGTATAGATATCCATGAACACCTGGATTATTTTAATAAAATTATTTGTGAATTATTGAATATTGGTGTTAAAATGGATAATGAGGATAATGCTATATAATTTTATTATCCTCACTTCCTCATTCGTATAAGCATCTAGTCACAACATTGTTTTACGGAAAAGAAACCAAAGAGATGGAGGATGTGAATTCGACTCTTCTCTCTAATGATTTGAGAAAGAGACAAGATAATGCTCTCACATGCAAATGGTTTAGTGACTAGAGGGAGATCTGTAGAGAGAAGTGGAAAGACACATGAAAGACAGGGCTGGTCTAGATCCAAATCCAAATAAAAAATAATAATATTTATTGCAATTATTGCAAGAAAAAATGGTAGGTTAAGAATGATTGTTGGAAACTCAAAAAGGAAGAAAGACGAACTTTTGAAGCAGCCAATATAGTTGATGAAAGCTAAGTAAGTGGAACAGATAATGTGTTGTCAGCCTCGATAAATTGTGATAACTGTAAATACTCGTGGGTTCTTGATTCAGGATGCTCCTATCATGTGTGCCCTCATCAAGATTGGTTCACCACATATAAGAGCATTGATGGTAGATCAGTTTTGATGGGAAATGATGCAGCTTGTAAGACCATTGGTGTTGTGACAATTGCTATTGAGATGTATGATGGAGTTGTCAGAATATTGACTAATGTTAGACGCGTTCCAGATTTGAAGAAAAATCTTATTTCTCTAGGTACCTTAGACTCCAATTGCTACAAATTTGTTGGAGAAAGTGGAGTTCTAAAGATTCTTATAGGTGCTTTGGTTGTGATGAAAGGAAAGAAGATCAGACCGAATTTATATGTGCTGCTTGGGAATACTATCACAGATAGAGCAACCATTTCCGTATCTGATGATGGTGATTCTTACTTGACTCAGTCGTAGCATATGCGATTGGGCCACATGGGTGAGAAAGGTTTAGCGAAACTTAGCAAACGCAAATTGATCAATGGCGTGAAGAAGTACAAGTTGGACTTTTATGAGCACTGTGTTTATGGTAAGTAGTGTAGGGTGCAGTTTCGCATGTCAGATCATTCCACAAAAGGTATTCTTGATTATATTCATTCAGATGTTTGAGGCCCTACATCAGTTATCTCAAAAGGTGGATCACTATACTTTGTTTCCTTTATAGATGATTTCTCTAAGAAGATGTGGATTTACACATTGAAGAAAACTGCAGATGTATTTAACACATTCAAGCAGTGAAAAGCAATGGTCAAAAGACATACTAGAAAGAAGGTCAAGTACTTGAGGACTAATAATGGTGGAAAGTACACTTCAGTGTTGTTTGTGAATTTTTGCAAAAGAAAAGGAATTGTTCGCCACTTCACCACTCTGAAGACGTCGCAACAGAATGAAGTTGTTGAGCGCATGAACATGACACTTCTAGATAAGGCCCGCAACATGTTGAGTAATGCTAGTTTGTCAAAGGACTTTTGGGTAGAGGTAGTCAATCGCCATGTTACCTCGTCAACAGGTCACCATCTACAACATTAAATTACAAAAGACTAGAAGAGGTATGGTCCGGAAAACCTGCTACTGATTCTCATTTAAAAATTTTTGGTTGTCCTGCTTATGTTCATGTGAAGAATGATAAGTTGAGTCCAAGGTCAAAGAAGTGTATTTTCCTTGGTTATACGAATGGGGTTAAGGGCTATAAAATGCGGTGCCTAGATCCTAAGTCGCCTAAGTTTATTGTCAGTTGTGATGTTAAGTTTGATGAATCTGTCATGTTAAAGCACATTCAGAATGGTGCATAAAAGGAAAATTGCAGCAGTAGTGATGCAGTTGAGGTGGAATTGCCAACTCCAGAAAATACTCCAAATTATATACCAAAAATTCCCTATGAGTGAGTGGAGAAAGATGTTGACCGTGAAGAGGTCGTTGAATCTACTCCACTTGAAGAAGAGCCTCAGTTTGGAAAGGGAAAGAGAACAAAAAGCTAGTTGTGCAGTACAGTTTTGAGGACATGATGACATATGCATTGGCTACCACAAGTCAAGAGCCATATACTTTTAAAGAAGCTACACATGATAGTGACAGTAGTAGGTGGAGTGAAGCCATGGATGAAGAAATGGAATCTCGTCAAATGAATCATACTTGGGAGCTCGTAAAGTTACCTAAAGGCAAGAGAGCCATTGGTTGTAAATGAGTTTATAAGAAGAAATATGGGTCACCTGAGACTGTTGGTTGCAAAAGGTTATGCGTAGAAAGTAGGTGTTGACTATAATGAGATTTTCTCTCATGTTGTGAAACACACTTCTATTCGGGTTTTACTAGCGATAGTTGTATTGTTTGATTGGGATTTAAAGCAGCTTGATGTCAAGACTGCATTCCTTCATGAAGAGTTAGAATAACAGATTTATGTGACTCAGCCAGAATAGTTTGTTGTTAAAAGAAATGAGGACCATGTCTGCAAGTTGAAGAAGTGGTTGTACAGCCTAAAACAGTCTCCTAGGTACTGGTACAAACGTTTTGATATATTCATAATTGGACACGGGTGTCAAAAGTATGACAATTGTGCATATTTTAAGAAATTTATTGATGGTTCGTTTATCTATTTATTACTTTATGTGGATGATATGCTTATTACTTCAAAGACTCATCTTGCCAGAGAATTTAAAATGAAATATTTAGGTTCAGCAAAGAAACTTTTGAGCATGAAGATATGTAGAGGTCGAAAGTTGGGTAAATTGCGGCTATCTCAGAAGGAGTACATTGAGAAGGTCCTCGCTAGATTCGGAATGGAAAATTCAAAGCCTGTGGATACTCCTCTTGCTGCACATTTCAGGTTGTCAGCAGCATTATCTCAAAGTTCAGATATTGAAAATGAATACATGTCATGTGTTCCCTATGAGAGTGCAATTAGAAGCCTCATGTATGCAATGGTTTGCACTCGTCCAGATATTTCTCATGTCGTTAGTGTTGTTAGCAAGTATATGACTAATCTATAAAAGGAGCATTGTCATGCGGTAAAATGGATCATGCGTTACCTAAGGGGTACATTAGATGTGGGTCTGATGTTTGATAAAGATAGCAAGTGTGGTGACAAGGTTGTTGGTTATGTTGATGCTGACATTGTACGTGATTTAGACTGTAGGAAATGTACTACAGGTTATGTATTTACACTTGCAAGAGCTCCAATCAGTTGGAGATCGATCTTACAAACCGTTGTTGCCTTGTCTACGACTGAAGCAGAATACATGGTTGTTACTGACCCGGTGAAAGAAGCCATTTGGCATAGAGGGCTTGTAAGCGATTTGAGCTTACGACCGGATGGGATTGTTATTTATTGTGACAGGCAGAGTGCACGAAGAACCAGGTATATCATGCAAGGACGAAGCATATTGATGTCAGATATTATTTTATTCGTGAGATCATAGCTGAAGGTGATACCTTGTTACTGAAGATTGACACTAAGAAGAATGTTGTAGATATGTTGACAAAGTCGGTTCCACTACAAAAGTTTAACCTATGCTTGGACTTGATTAATGTGTTGTCCAAGCGAGTGCCTGTGGAGACGCATGTCGAAAAGACAGTCGATGGGAATATCTTTTGGAATTGAAGCTAAGGTGGAGATTTATTGGTATTTATCTTGAATTCTTGAATCCTTAATTTTAAAGGATTGATTTCCTTGAATTTAGGTTTCCTATTTATTTTAGTAGAGCTTATTGTTTATTATCTAAGTTTATAGATAAGTCTTACTTAGATTATGAGAAAGCTGTGAGTCCCCATGGATAGGGATAAAATTCCTTTTTGATAAAGTTAGAAAAGTTGAGATTGGTTTGACGTTCTTGTTATTGAGGCTTTATTCTCTCTATATAAAGATGCTTTTCTAGATAGAAAACATATGTGGAAAAAGTAGGCCATATGTGGGCGCACTTTTGGGTTTGTCCTCTCTTATTGAGATATATTGTAAAGAGAGAAAGTACATAGAGAATGGCAGCTTTTGGGGTTTTTGCATAGAGAGAAAATTGTGGAGAAGAAGGCTTTGTGGGAGATTAAGTCTATGGTTCTCTCAAGTAAGTTGCCTTGTAATTTTCTTTCTTTGATTTAGTGAAAACATCGATTGTCTTCGCCCATGGATGTAGTCACAATTGTGACGATCCATATAATTCCTAGTGTTCTTTTTCTGTTATTTATTTCATGCTTTATTTTTGTTCCTTGTTGTTTGTTTTTTTCTCGATTATTTTTCTGGTACATTATTTGCCAAAAATCAACGCATCGGGTTTAAAGCTTCCGCACACAACAACGACAACCAATACATGGTGACATGGTTTAGGAAAACTAGAGAACAATAAGCCATAAACCTAAACCGCACCCATGCATGAGTGCATATGTGAAAATGCACACCATGCGTGAGTGCATATGTGAAAATGATGCACGAGTGCGTATGTGAAAATGCGCGCCCATGCATGAGTGCATATGTGAAAATGCACACCATGTGTGAGTGCATATGTGAAAATGATGCACGAGTGCGTATGTGAAAATGCGCACCCATGCATGAGTGCATATGTGAAAATGTGTTGTACAAAGTGCACTGCGAGCACACTTTCATTCATGTACTTGCTTGCATGTGTGTGTGCCGCCTGCTCTGTATTGGCGTTCTTTCCTCTTGTTCAACAAACACAGTAAAAAGTTATTTCCATATATAAACTTGACTTTCTCTTCTTTTTTTTTTTTGACCAAGATTCAAAATTTTGATGAAATGTTAAAAGGAGATTACAACATCAGAGATAGTAAGAGAATCAAGCCCAACCCCCCCTTTAGCCAGAGCATCAGCCATCCCATTGGCCTCTCGAAAGACATGAGAGAACGTAACAGATAAGGAAGCAGAGACGTCCAAAATCTGTAGCCATAATGATTGAAGATCCCAAGGAACCGTTTGTTCCTTTCTACACCATATAATAGTATTTAATGAGTCACCTTCAACAATACAATTGATACCCAGGTTATGGTGTTTGAAAATCAACAGCCCTCTAAGTAAAGCACACATTTCTGCTCGATTCGAAGTTGCCGTCCCAATTGGTCATGCATAGGAAAGTACCGTGTTCCCAAACAGTCTCGAATAATTCCTTCAATACCAGCCGGACCTGGATATCCCATAGAGCTACCATCGAAATTAATCTTAAGGCAACCAAGAGGGGGAGCAAGCGATAAACTCGTTTGCTTGTACTTCCTTACCCCAAGAGTAAAGAGATTGGAGAGATTGGCCATGACGTCCACCTTTGTAATACCCCAACCTTCCTTGGATACAGATAAACAAGACCATATTGACAATTTAATTAGGTGAATCACCTTTTGGGGGGGTGGAGTAATACTTTCAAAAGTCCTTCTATTCCACTCGTTCCACACGTCTTACATAAGCATTCCTACCGCAATCTTCCAAATAGTTCTCCCAATTTTTTGGAAAAAATGAAGAGAGAACTGAGAGAGAAACTCAGAAACCCTCTTGGCATTACCATGGAAATTCCTACTACCCCAAACAGCTAATGCCAAATCCGAGAAGAGTATGAACAACGCAACAATAGATGTGCAACAGATTCACCATCTTGTTTGCAAAGTAGACAAATATTAGGCATAATTTTTACCTTTCTTCATCAAATTGTCTACAGTTAAAATCTTGTATTGTGCCGCTAACCATATAAAAATTTGAACATTATGAGGAATAGGTCATTTCCATATTTGAACCATCTCAAGAAAGGACCATTTGTAGCAATCATGGAAGAACAAATTGTAGTAGGAATTAACTGAGAAAATACCATCACTCTCAATTTCCCAAACCAATTCATCTTCCGCATCATGTGAGATATAAACCTTGTCTAGCAACTCCATCAAAGCACACCATTGAGAGAATACCACATCATTTAGCCTTTGATATCTAAGATTGACATTCCAAGAAAAACTTTCTCCTCTTCTTTCTACAACATCCCCAATGAGTAAATCAGGTTCAACAGCCACACGAAAAGGTCAGGGAAGGCAATTTTCAGTGGGAACTCTCCAATCCACTTATGGTGCCAAAACAAAACCTGTTGGACATTTCCAATATTCCATTTAAAATATCCTGAGATCATAGGCCTACATTTATAAATGCCTTTCCAGGTGAAAGAAATCTCCTTCCCTCTCCCACCACCAAGCCATACATTATGATTATCCATCCCATACTTTGACTGTAACACCATAAACCAAAGATGATCTTTGAATTGTGCACTGCGCCACCACCATTTGCACAGAAGAGCCTCATTAAATTTTCTAATATTCCTAATCCTCAGGCCCTCTCGTTTGGGAGTACACACCTGATCCCATCTAACTGAGTGAAACTCTTTAGGCTCTTCACTTGATCCCTAAAGGAAATATCTCATCATCTTCTCTGATCTTCTCCCAACCGAGGCAGGGGACCAAAGACATTTGGTATACTGGGAGATTTGCTAGGCAAGACCGCAACAATGTAACCCTACCCCTAAGAGATAGTTATTTATGTTTCCATAAATCAAGTTTCACTTGCACTTTCTCAATTACCCTATCCCAAACCGCAATAGGGAATTTAGAGTAAAAAATAGGAAAGTAAGATATAGGAAAGGATCCCACTTTACAGCCCACCACATATGTCAGGCTCTCAGCCACACTTACTCCACAATAAATGGTTACCAAAGAAGACTTGTGCAGGTTTACTTTGATCCCCATTACGACTTCGCAAATTTCTAAAAATATGGTAATATTTTCCAACTGCTTGGCCTGCGCATCACAAAACACACATACTGAAGATGAGACACTGTGATATCTGAATTTACAATTTTGACTCCTGAGAAAGCCCCTCCTTTCCACCTTACTCAACATGAGGTTAAAACACTCTGTATAAATGGTATAAAGAAAAGGCGATAGAGGATCACCTTGGCGAAGTCCCCTGGAGGCATTAAAAAAACCAATGGGACTTCCTTTGAACAGAATGGAGAAGTACACAGAAGAGAGACACCTATAAATCCAACTCCTCCATCTTGCACCAATTCCCATCAGCTTCATGATCTCTAACAAAACCCCCCATTCCACTCTATCATAAGCCTTTTCCATATCTAACTTCAAAATAACCCCCTCCCTCTTACTGAGTACACGAGACTGAATATATTCTTGGGTAACTAACACACTATTTGTGATTTGTCTATCCTTAATAAAAGCCGATTGTGACTTTGAAATAAGGAACGGTAAAACTTCTTTGAGTCGCTCAACAATTATTTTAGCAATGATTTTGTAGACACTTGCAAGCAAGCTGATAGGTCTCACATCAGAGAGTTCACTAATACTTGATTTTTTAGGAATTAATGCAAAAAAGGTGCATTTAATACCTTTAAAGATCTGACTCCTAATAAAAAACTCTCTAACCATAACGAGAAGGTCATCTTTCAAAATTGACCAAAACTTATGGAAAAATAGCAAAGGAAACCCATTAGGACCAGACACCTTATCACCAGTCAAAGCTAAAACAATCTTTTTTAACTGTTCCATACAAATAGGATTCTCTAAAAGATTAGCTTATTCCCCTTGCAACACCTTGAAGAGAATATTAGAAAAATTAGGATTCAAAAACTCTCCCTAGAGAAAGTTTTTTTGAAATGATTCACAACTCCCTCTTCCGTGGTTGGGCTGTCCTCAGGATCAACCCCAAGGATAGTCAATCCTGAGATATCATTTTTCCTTCGTCTAGACGAACCAATGACATGAAAAAAATTGGTGTTTAAGGTCACCCTCTTTCAACCACTTATTCCTCGAACGTTGCTTCCAATAAATTTCTTTTACCCTCCTTATTTCCTCAAGCTCCTTCAAGTTGACATTATGCTCGATAACTATAGCCTCAATCATTTCATCCATATTTTGAATATTCTCTTCTAAATTCTCAATCTGAGCTGAGACCACATCTATATTCACCTTTATGTCCACCTTTTTAATCCGCTTCCATTCTAACAACCTTTGCTTAACATTCAACAATTTTTTATGAATCTGAAAGTCCATCTGACCAACCACCACCGTATTAAGTCATGTTCTTTTTATTATCTCAACTATCTCTTTTTCCTCCAACCATCCCACCTCTAGTTTGAATGGCTTAGGCCCACCCCTTAGACTTCCCGTAGTGAGAACAATGGGAACATGGTTAGAGGAAAGATGCACCACTGACTTCACAGAGGCAAGTGAAAAAGCTTCCAACCAACATGCGCCCATAAGAAATTTGTCCAATTTGGGCATAGCAAGATTTCGTACACTATTATTGGACCAAGTAAACTTAGTACCAAGTAATATATTCAATGAAGTTGTTAAACTTTCTCATAAACAAATTTATTGGGTGGCTTGCAAGACATTCATCAGGCCATCTAATAAGGTTAAAATCCCCCCCAAGAACAACTGGATACGGCATAGATTGTACAATAGCATGCATATCATAAATAAAGCCATATTTTAAGAAGGAGGCATTTGGTTCATCAACATTCATAAAACCTCATGAAAACCCCAAATTAAGATCTCTAAACCCCAACAAAAGAAAATCAGCTCTAACAATGGTCTCAAAGGAAACAAGAACAGTTGGATCTCAAAGAATCCAGAGACCACCCAAACTACCCACAGCATCAATATCAGCAAAAGAAATTGCCCCATGGCCCCAAACTTCCCTCACCCCCACAATAGTTGGGCTAGGAAGTTTGGTCTCCTATAAAGCCAAAATGACTGGTTTAAACTTATAAACTAAAAATAAAACATCTCTTTTCCTACTGGGGTCCCCCAACCTCTTCACATTCAATGACAAAATATTCATTAAAAATGAGAAGAGGAGGAAGAGGACACTGGCCCTGACGGACGGCCACCACCGAAATGAGCATCTTCAAGTAATAAGGATTGAAAGTCATCTTCATTAGTCGAGGAGGGCGAGGATGAGGACTCTGAATAAATGTTCACCACCTCTAGTTCCCTTAAAGCAAACACAACAGCCATTTACCCTCCTTTGGGAACAACTCTGGCCTCCAGACATGTAGAAGAGCGGATACCCTAATGGTAGACCTTCTTCTTCTTGTCTGCACTCTTTGATTTGTCAATTAATGTCTTATTTTCAGCCATCCCAGTACGGTCCTCAGCTAAAGCAGGAACTTCACTATCCTTCGAGACAATGCCAGAAGTCTTAGGTTGCTTGTCTACATTCTCAGATTTTGCTTTTCGAATCTTTCTGATTTTGTTCATCACAATAGCAAGAGGAGTCTCTTCAATACCCATATCAACCAACATTTTCCCAACTAGAGGTGCATCATCTTCAAGACCCATAATAGGTAATGCATTCTCAAAAACATCTGTGTTCACCAATGTGGCGTCAAGAGCGACAACTAGTTGATACTCAAAGGCCTCCAAGGGACTTGGATTCACTACCTCATTCGCTAGGGGCTGAACGACATCATTCGGCTAAATGACATCATTTTCCAATAACAAAGGCTCTTCCGGATCAGTCACTATAATGGCGAGTGGATCAACAAGGAGAGGGTCGAATCGAGTTCGACTCTTTTTAGCAGCAGTAAGACGAAATAGCAATGGATGCATCATGGAAGAAAAAAGCCCCACAAAAATCAATAAACGCCACGCTTCACCGAACTTCTTGTAGTGAACCAGCAGGAAACAGAGCACCGGCGAGGGATTATCCTCCTTATTATTTTGAAGAGGATCACCTTTAACAGTGGATTCAGATAGAAATAATACTAGCTGTACTTGAGATCTTTCCCCACTCAAAATAAGTTGAAACGATGGAGTACTATCTCCTCCAGGACTACCTCCACCAACTTATTGGGAGTCAAGCCAAATCCAAGCTCGAAAAAAAGAGGTGGACCTTCAGGAATATCTTCCGAAGGACCATGCACAAACCGATAAAAGACATCCTCCTTTGTCCCATTCACGTGTGACTCCATAATTTCGTTTCCACACTCTTTTTCCAAGACTTTCCTAGCAGGAAAGCTAATAGGAACAACCACTTCTGATGCTTACCAAAACCGAACGAAAACCCCTCCGTATGATCGGAAATCTACCCACCGCAATCCACTTTTTTGAATTTTTTGGAGTTATGTGAAAATTGAATTTCTCTTTGCGAAATTTTGCGGGGGACTGCTTATGTTTTTTTTTAACCAAATTTTTTCCATTGTGCAAGCTCCGATGATCTCCCATTTTTCGGCAAAAGAGACTCACCCCCACCTTTCAATGGAACAGGAACATCTTTGATACTCTTTCTATCAGTAACTTTGAGAACAATAATCTCAAAAGCGTCTTCTCCAAGAGATAGATGAACCTTGTCAGGAATGGGAGAATGAGCTCCTATCGAGACTTTAATCCAGATATTCTAATAACCGGGACTCAAAAAGAGTCCCAATCAATATCCACATAAACACCCAACACATTTGCAATCCTTTTCACAATGGTTAGGTTCCAGGCATGAAGAGGGATACAAGTAAGACCTAGTCAGCAAAGTTCCTTCTGAATGTGGGACCTATGATTTGAAGGCTTCCACAATTCTAAAGAGAGTAGGCTCCCACGTAATCGACAGAAACGATGATGAAGAGCTCTACCTTTCTCATCCTTAGACCGAAGTTTAAAAACTTTGTTTTCACCTATAATCTTCACATAAGGGGAGTATGGAATATTCCAATCTCTCTTAGCCCAGTCAGAGAGGCCATACAAATCCGAGAGGGGTGGTGAAAACGATCCAGTTACAAAAAACTCCTTTGTAATATTCAACTTATCCTAATCACACAGAGGGGCATGAAGAGCTACCCACAATAACCATTTGAAAAGATTTCTGATAAACCCAAAGAGGGGTTTATTTGAGTGAGGAAAGTTGGATGAAACAAGATGAAAAGCAAAACAAAAACGAAGTGAAATGAAAAATTATCGATTTGGGATGGAAAATGCACAATTTTTCTCTTTATATTAAAACAAAGTTTCACTTTCCAAATACTATGGCTTTCTAAAGGATGTATTTTGAAATAATGCTTAATGTTTTTAAAGCAAACATATTAGTAGACGTTGAGGACTCATGGGTGAATCCCAGTTATAGAGAAAATATAAAATTTGGTAAATGGCAAAGCCACCTAGTAATACCAAAAAATCCTAGTTGGTGACAAAATTCCTCATTATTTTCATACACATACTTTTGACTACGATTTGAGGGTTAAAACAGCAAAATTATGAAAAAAAACTTATAAACAACCTTCATAGGTAATTGAAAGGTCTTACAGACGCAATCTAAAGCACATAAATCCAAGATATGGATGAAGAGCTACACTCGAGGGGGTGACTACATCATCAAGATGCGGCAATTTAGATGGAACTCCGTATTCTGTAGAAGTTTTTCTGGAGAGTACAACTCCGAGAAAACTTGAACAAGCATTTCACTTGGCAGTGGAGGATATGCATGACAACTCGTTAGTATATTGATTTTCTCAAGACAAGAGCGTTTGATTCCTGGAAGTAAGCAAATTGAGTCACTATCAACGACCATCAAAATAGGTTTTGAAACTCTTTACTCAAAAGCCGGTTGTCGTGTTCATGTGTTGCTGGTAAATTCGAAGCTTCAAAAATGCCAGAATCGACTCTACATTTGTTTGTAACTAAGTTCAGTTTTTCTAACATTTCATAAGTTGAAGTTTTAATTGTAGAAATGTGAACACTTTACATTCTTGATTGCAGTTGAAACTTGATTAAACTTCTCCTTGCCATCAAACACCAGAGGAACTTTAGTTTCCATTGAAAATGTGTATAGGACCCGGTTTTTATGAGTCTCTCCACTCATACTATTTTCATTGGGGATCTACCTTGAACACTTATTATTTGTATCAATTTTAGATCCAAATTTGTAGTGATCCATGATCTACACCATATGATGGTCATGAATATAATAAATAAAATATAATAAAATAAAATTTTAAAACATTTTTATTAGAATATTTTCCTACCCATTGGATAGGAATCTTTAGTTGCAGATGTTCTTCTTAAAGATAAACGCTTGTGATTGTGCGGGCTAGTGAGTCCGCTGACTCACAGACCACTTTTTCCTTGTACTCAACAATGTTTTAAAGATCTCCAAGCCAACTTGGAGCCACTAGGGTACCAGCCTCATCTAAGACCCCATTATTTCAAGTTTCCACATATTCACACGAGATTTTTTTTATTTTATTTATTTTTAATAAAAAATCCCTAAAAATCCAAGGAGCCGATTAAGGTTCCCAATCGGTTCGAAACTGATAGTTGACCAATTCGACCGACGATCCAATTTCTAAAAGAATAATAGTTTATGCGTCAAGGGATGCATAACTACATTTGCACCCCCAGGGCATCCCACGTCCATCTTAAAGATAAATGTGGAATTGTAGTCTCCCGAGAACAAGAACAAGACAAAGTTGCTATCTAAAACTTTCTTTAGAAAATGATCAGTTTTGGTTTTTATAATAAGTAGGTGTAAAATACCCTAGAAATAAATCATGATGAGGGGACGCATTTCTACACATGACACTTCGGACTCATACCAACCGTATCCATTTCTAAAACCCAATGTTATTAAGTTGGGCTCGCTTCGGCTGAAGCCTTCGGATTTTAGACATAAATCGGAAAGAAGCGAAACCAGGTGCTGTGGCTTCGTCCGATTCAGATTATTTCGAGCTGCTTTAGTCAAATTTAGACCGCTTCGAATTTGCTTCAGTCTGCTTTGGCCAATAAAAAAAATATCTATATAAGTGTATTTTTTTTAGTTTATTATTATTATTTTTTATTTTAAAATTTTTCAATATATTTTATATATAAATATCTAATTTATTTATACTAAATTTTAAACAAAATATAAAGTCTTCTTCCCATTCGACAAAACACTAGACTGTTTTTTTTTTTTTTTTTTGACAAAAAAGACTTGGAAAGCAAATCTGAGAACATTGTTGAAGACCTCGTCAATCACTTTCTAGTGTTAAACGGCGGCAAACAACAGATTTAATGGCATGTTTGGTTGGCATGAAAATATTTTCTCGAAAATATTCTCATATGAAAAAATTTTATCCTAAGGTCATGTGTACCAGCTTTCTCTTGATAATTAGCGGTTATTGCTCATCTATCTATCTTGCTGCTGCCTCTCCTGTGAACAGAGGGAGATAATTTTTCTCTCTGCTTCTTCTTCTTCATTTCTGAGAGGGAGAGATGCTTTTTTCACATCTTGAGCTTTATTTTCGTCTTTCTTGATTCTTTTCTCCATTTCTTCTTCTCAATCTCTGTGACTGAAACAATGGAGGAGAAGACCGACCTGAAACAGCCTCTGATATCACTGGGCGAAGGTGGTGCTGGTATTCAGGAGTTCACGTTGTTCGGATGGCCGAAGAGAGATGTTTTCAAGGAGGCGGAGAAGCAAGTGAAATTAGCAGGCCCGCTCATAGCAGTCAGTCTCTTGCAATACTGTCTTCAAGTGATCTCTGTTATGTATGTTGGTCATTTAGGGGAGCTCTCTCTCTCTAGCGCTTCCATGGCTACTTCATTTGCCGGTGTCACCGGTTTCAGCTTACTGGTAATTGGCCTCTATTTCACTTGCTTTCTTTTTTATATTCACACTCTGTGCCGGGTGGCTCCCATGATTTCTCTGCTGCTTGGGGCTTAAAATATGAGCTTCCATGATTTTCCCTGCAATTTTGGGCTTAAATACCAGCTTTCATGATTTGTCTGCAATTTGGGCTTTCTCGAGTTTTTTTCTCTATTTTTGTAATTCTCTGTGCTTTTTCTTATATCCTCTATTTTTGCTTGAAATTTTTTGTTGAGGAATGTTGCTGAATTACCCATTATTTGAGTTACTAATAATGCTTGTCCCTCTGGTTTTGCTTTCAACTTAATTGTTGTTAATGGAAGAAGGGAAAACTACAATGAAATTTTGAAATACCTTGCCAGTGCAGAGATGAACAGAGCAAACCTGTAAAATATTCCCTGTGCTAGTTACTGTAGTTAAAGCTAGACCACTTCTAGTTGGAATGAAAGTCTACAAAAACTGATAAACCATTTTCCTGAGTACATCCTTACTATTTTTTATGTTTCCAATTTCCTTTTTTAGGTAGCATTTTATCCTCTCCGAAATGTAATGTATTTCATCTGTTCTCTCAGTGATTGATCATATCTCGGGAAATTAATGTATGCTTTTTTCTGTTGTTTTCATGGACACAATAGAGGCTTAAATTGGATTATACATAACTGACATACATGTCTCTCTCGGTGCCCCCCCCCCCTCTCTCTTCTCTTCCCTGCTCATTGGGTCTCTCTCTCTCTAAATTAGGTGTATCTTATGAACATCTCCTTCTCACTCTTTCTCTCTCTTGTCTCATCCTGAATAGGGTCTCTCTCTCTCTCTAACATACACACATATGCAGTTGGGGATGGGAAGCGCACTCGATACACTGTGTGGACAGTCCTATGGAGCAAAACAGTACCACATGCTTGGGATACATACGCAGAGATCCATGTTTGTACTTCTTCTAGTAAGTATTCCCCTTGCCTTCATTTGGGCCTACACAGGAGAGATCCTTGGGGCCTTGGGTCAAGATTCAGATATATCACATGGAGCTGGCATCTATGCAAGATGGATGATCCCGAGCCTCTTTGCTTATGGTCTTCTGCAATCTCATAATCGATTTCTCCAAACCCAAAATATTGTTGTTCCTATGATGCTAAGCTCTGCAGTCACTGCTCTGTTACACCTACTTTTTTGTTGGATTCTGGTTTTCAAGTCGGGTTTGGGCATTAGAGGCGCTGCTTTAGCCAATTCTATCTCTTATTGGATTAATGTGGTTCTTTTAGCGCTCTATGTCAAGTTTTCACCTTCCTGTAAAAAGACCTGGTCTGGGTTTTCAATGGATGCTCTTCATGATCTTTGGCACTTCTTGAGATTGGCAATCCCTTCTGCTCTCATGGTTTGGTATGCTAACTCTCTTACATTTCTTTTACCTTTCTTTTTATTTAAACTAGAAAAAAAAAAAAAAAGAAAGGAGAGAAACCTAAAAACCCAACCCATACTTTCAGTTTATCTGAAAGGGTTATTGAATTGGAGTTTCAATCAGGAAAATTTCTGAACCACAGAAATCAGTATCCTCTTGAATCATTGGACTGGCTCATGACATTGAACTCTTGAACAGCTTGGAATTCTGGTCATTCGAGATGTTGGTACTCATGTCCGGTCTTCTTCCTAATCCAACGTTAGAAACATCGGTACTCTCAATTAGGTGAATTCCATATCCTTTTCTTTCTCTAGCTTTATTATTGCTGAATGTCTCTACTTATCAGCAGGTAAATATTTCTTCTGAATATCTCCAGTATTATTGGGTACAACATAAAAACTTACAAAATTGCCCCTTATTCAATAGACACATTCTTACCCTCTCTCTTATACACCATATATAGATTGGAAAATATATAATTTAATCCCCACCTAAAAGTGGAGCAATGTCGCACAACTAATTGAAATTTGTTTTTGTATTCTGCATAAAGCATCCTGGAAAAACATTTTTTTTTAGAATTATTTCCTGATAGACAAATTACTTATTGAACACTATTATTTCCTGATAGACAAATTACTTATTGAACACCATCTTCGTTCTCTATAATTTTCAAAAGTTTTCTTTAATAACCCGCAATTGTCATGTGTACCCAGCCTTAACACCTGTTCAATGGCTTTCATGATCCCTTTTGGTCTCGGAGGTGCTATAAGGTGAGATCCAACATATATTTGATTCACACTTGGATATGCACTTCCTATATACCTTATCCTATATATGAGATGTTACATGAAATCCTCCCTCTCTCTCTCTCCATTTCCTTACAGTACAAGAGTTTCAAATGAATTGGGTGCTGGGCAACCAGAAGCCGCACAACTAGCAGCCTGTATTGTGGTGTTGATGGCTATCACAGTGGGTGTCATTGTGGGTTCTACAATGGTCATAGTACGTGGAATTTGGGGATATGCATACAGCAATGAGGAAGAAGTCGTTCAATATGTGGCAAAAATGATGCCGATCCTTGCAGCTTCAAACTTCATGGACGGGATCCAATCTGTGCTCTCCGGTATATAAAACTCCCCAGCTCTTTAAATTGTCCTTAAATAATGATTATTATATTAACTGGGTTAATCTCTAGTTCATACTGAGATTAGTATGCTCTGCGTCTGCCTAGCTGGTCTAGGATCTCTCGCATCAGAAAATGTGGTATGTACTGAAGGTTGATTTCAAGTGATGATGTTATTTCACTGTCAACGCTTTCTGTTGTTAACATAACAGGAATTCCGTTTTAGGCGAGAAGGCCGTGGTGGAAATTTATACTTTGTTAACACAAAAAGAAAGCTGGCCTTACCTTCTTTTCTAATATACAGTCAACATAATAGTCTATTTTAAAATGGCAAAAGATACTGTTTCAAAAATCTCTGTTGATAATACCCCTTCTTCTAGTTCTTATTTTCGTCTTATGTTTTCAAAACAAGATTACCCATTTGAAATAACTTATACCCCTGAAAAATTTTCAGAAACCAATTCTTAGTTGATAACCCTTATCATGTCTATGATAAATCTAGTTTAAATTGGACCAAAAAAATCAAAAAGTTGTGTGGAAAAAAGAACCCTGAAGCTATAAAAGAATATGTTCAAGCCTTTTCTTTTGACCAACACCAAATACCTGCTACCCAATCTGAACAATATGTTACCTTAACCTTACCTAGTAACCTATTCTCCCAATGGCTTAGAGATGGTTATACCCACATCCATTTTGGCGCCATAAAGCTAGCCCTGACTTTTCATGGAAGAAAAAGTATGGAAGCAGTTTTTCAAATTGCTTTGTTGGATTCTAGGTTTTTAGAATACCAGCATGCATGCATTGGAACTGTACAAACAACCATGAACGCATGAACCATATTTGCTACCTTCTTCCCAAACTTTAATATCCCTATCAAAGACCCTCATTTGAATTCAGCTTTTAAAGTCCAGTTGCAAATTACAGGCACCAAACAGATTGAAACAGCCACTCTAGCTACACTCCATTATCAAATGGTGTATAGACTACAAAACCATGCTTTTGATATAGTTACCCCTTTTTCCCCAGAACAAGAAAGCACAGTAATGTTTATTAAAGTTGATAACAATTCCCAACCTGTCTATTATTATATTCCTAGACAAATCTCTCAAGAAAGGTCGCTTGAATTAGTTCCATCTACATGAGTGACAAATTATAAAACTCTTCAAAATCAATGTCAGTCGTTGATGCAATCATATTCTAGAATGACTAGAATGCCAGATGAAGTTGTGCAGATAAATTTTCAAAATCAAATACTAGCTGAGAACCAGACGAGAAATATTTCCAACTCAATTTCATGGATTGCTTGAAAAAGTTCCTGTTGTTGCTTTTGATAAAACAGGAAAGCCAGTTTATGAACAAAAAACTTTTGATGGCCATAACTGGTTTGATTCTTGTGAATGCTCCACTTGTCTTTAAGAAGTTTTAGATTATTTTCCAAAAAGAAAAAGAACAAAGAAAAAATCATCACGACAAAATCGTCATCAAAGATATATGGAGGGTGATCCATCTGTTGGTTTGCTTGGAGAAAGTTCAGGAAAGTAGGATTACTATGTGACATATGGTTGTTCAAATAAAAAATCCAAATTCCCTGTTGCAGAAATAGTTCCTTATGGATGGGATGATCCAGAAGATAAATCTTTAGCTGTTGATCCACAAAGTTAAAATTATACCTCAAATTTTCCTCCTTTACATGATTTTGAGAGACAAGAAAATGAAAAGCATGTATGGAAAATTAAGAATCCCAATGTAATAGACAACACTGGTTTACAAAAGTCCATTTCTCCAGCCGAAGCTAGTTTAAATTGGCAAGCTGAGAATGCCAAATCTCAGAATTTAGCACTACTTCGGATAGAAGAAAAGCAAAATGCAATGTCTACCTAGATGCAAGGATTATCAGATATTATAGTTCAATTAAAAGAAAGAATTCAACTGTTGCATGAAGAATTGATGCATATCTTGTATACAGTAAAAGATATCAATGAGCAATCTTATTTGTTAGTTCAAAAAGGACAAGAGAATGCCTCCTTGGAAAAACAACTTCAAAGCCTTGAAAAAGACCTTTGGAAATCGCAATATGAATCTCAATATCTTCAGTATCAATACCAATCCCAATACCAACCCTTGTTACCAATTCCACATACCCAGGCTTATCCAACTTTAAAAAATCCAGACTCTTTTCCTCCCACGAGAACTCTTTACCCAGCCACTGGTCTCATTCCTCCTAGAAATTATGGTTTCAGACCATTAAGGACATTTGAGCAGGAAAGACAATTTCTCGAAGCAATGTTTTTTCCCCAATTGAGAAAAAAACCAAATATGCACACCCCATCTTCATCTCAATGTTCAATTTCTAGTCCCCAGACAACTCCACCACCAATCACTGTCCATCCTTCCACTGGTTCCCAAATACCAAAACAAGAAACCCAAATGTTTCAAAATTTTGACACTGAATCAGACGTTGTGGCTTCTTCTGTTCCGGCTCAGATGAATATTCCTTCTAGACCGTTAAATGATATGAGTTCTTTTCTTAAGAACTTAACAAAAGAGCCTGAAGTTAATCTTCAAAATGAAACCCAGTCCTCAGATGATATGACTGATACATCTGAAACATTTATTGAAGATACATCTTCTTCTAGTATGGATTCTGAATCCTTATTGATGATGAATCCTTCAGAACAGCCATCTGAACCTGACCCTTTAATAGAAGAAAATCTCAGACCACCTAACCACCAAGAACCTCAACGGATCCCCACATATGGTGACTCCTCCAAAGGCTTTACAATTGATGACATTCCACCATCTTGATGGAATGACAGATTTAGAGAAATCCAAGGATGGATGCATTATGAAATGCTAAATCCGGCTAATTCTTTAACTGGTACAATTTCTAAAGTCATTGTTAGATTAAGAGGAAGACTTTTTAATTAGTACATAAGTCTTGGAGAATACAAGTAAATACAGTTGCGAAATAGTGAGTCCATTATTGAATTTCTTAATTATCTTGTTGCAGAATTCTCAGGCCTAGTGAAACATGAACAAATCGTTGCAAGAGAAGAATTTTTTCAACTCAAATGTTGTTCATTCAAGAGACAAGATCTTGAAAAATGCTTTTCAAAAATGAATAAGAGGTACCATAAGATAGGAGGAATTGATGACGTTAACTTAAAACAATTTTATCTTGAATCAGTACCTCGGACTCTTGGCAAAGAAGCTACAAAGACTATGGAAAATCAGGGGCTTACTATTCAAAACACCAGTTTTGGTGAATTATATTGATATGTTCTCCATGCCTTAAAAAGACTGTGCAACCAAGTTGAATTTGTCAAAGAGATGGAAAACAATAAGCATCTATTGGGAAAATCTTATGATGAACCATATCTCAAGATCAAATGTAGTTCAGAGAAACAATGTGCTTGTCCACCAAATTGGAAAAATGACAAATACCTCAAATAGGTATCGCTTTATCAGTCGCTCTAGAGCGACAAGTGGCCTTATCTTGAACAGTAGAGTGACAGGTGGCCTTGTCTTGAACAGTAGAGTGACAGGTGGCCTTGTCTTGAACAGTAGAGTGACAGGTGGCCTTATCTTGAACAGTAGAGTGACAAGTGACTTTCTAATCTATGTCATAGTCAAGGGGCAATCCATTCGAATCATAACTTGGTGATGAATGGTTGGATGGACTATGTGAGGGGCCCGTATAAGAATCATCACTGGAGCTATCAATTGGTCCTTCAGGTGGTGGAGGATGGTCAGCAAGCCATATATGTAATTGGTGTAGAAGGGCAGCACTTCGGGGAGTGTCATCATTCCATATTGTTGTTCCTGCATAGACATCCAAAGGAATCCATTCTGGCTGGATTCTATTAATGTAGCACATTGAGAATTTTTAGCTCTTTCCATAGCTCAGTTTGAAATAACCAAAAATTCAGGAGATTAGAATCATACCATCCAATGGTTTGGATATGGGGGTGTTGGGTGATGACAGTATGTTCAGAATATATCTGGGATTGAAGGTCTAGGTGGAAGGCTATAATAACATATGGTCTGTGATAATAATCAAAGGAATCAATCCATTAATTATAATGGTAATGCTTTAATAAGAACTTGTAAAAGTTAAAAGCTCTGGGGTTGGGATGGACATAATTATTCAATTGTAGAAAATGACAATGTCTGAGATAGGATAATAATTTTCTCACATGAAAATTAAACAGATATGGTGGTTTTGGGTGATATACCATAGAAAACAAAAGGCTTCTTTAGGCATATTATAATAGTGTCTGGTTTGGAATAAGGATAAAAAAAGATATGTAGGATGGCATCGAATTCTTTGAAAACACTCTCCATGATTTCTGATTAATATTTCATGCATTATTTGTTGCAGAGTCTCATCTCGTGCTTCCATTGTCTTGGTGAGTATGATATCATAAATTTCATCAGGAACATCTCTTGGTTCATTCTCATCCATTCTTATTATGGCTTCGCAGAAGGGGACGATTTGAAGCATAGTATCTTCAGTATATTTCTTTCGAGAAAACATATTTGCTAAGATATTGTTCTTTTCAGAAATATGTTTATATTCAAAATTCCATTGTGAAAACCAACTTGCCTAACTGAGTAACTGTGGATTTGGAAGTATCTTGTTCTTGAATTTGAGCATATTCGGAAAAGTTGAAAGATCCATTTCTACCACGAAAAAATGTCCTATCAGATGAAATTGGAATTTTTCAATTCCTCTTTTTACAGTGAGGATTTCTTTAAATGTAGAGTGGTAATGAAGTTCAAATTATTTGAATTTTCTGCTTTTATATCCACAAATTATTCGTTCGTTATCTTTTTCTTCAAGTAAGATGCATGCCCAAAATTCATCCGAAGCATCAGTTTGTAAGATCCTATTTCCTGTAGATGGGATTTTTAAAGAAGGAAGATTATGAGAAAGTCTTTTGAGCTCAAGAACACACTCAGTCTGTTTTTTCGTCCAAGGTGGTGCTTTTTCTTCAGAAGGAGATAAAGTGGACTAGTGAAGAGAGCAAGCTTTGGAATAAAAGGGGACATATAATTACAATTCGTAAAACTTGTTGAATCTACTTTACGGAAGATAAAATATCTGAAAATTCTAATAAGTGTTTTGCTATATGAGGCTGGAGTTTATACATTCCGTTATGGAAATGCATACCAAGGAAATCAATTTATGTCGTAGCAAAAACATATTTCTTTTCAGAAAGCATGATGTCATATTTACAACACAGGGAATAGAATTTCTCTAATAGAAGAATATGATTATCAAGATCTGGAGAGAAGAAGAGTATATCATCTATATATACCAAGTGCCTGTATTGATATTGGTTAAAAAATGTTGCTTAAAACTTTTTGAAAATATGTAGATGCATTTTTTAAACCAAAAGGCATGACAGTCCATTGAAAATGATAATTTGGTAAATAGAAGGTTGTTTTAGGACGATTATTTAGATGAATTCCTATTTGCCAAAATAAATCAAATTTAGAAAAGATGTGTGCATAAGAAATTTGGGAAAATAGTGCAGTTTGGTTTGGCAGAGGGAATTTATCATCTGCAAGAAAAGCATTCAAAGGTTGATAATTGATTACTAACCTAAGTTTTCCTTTGATTTGTTCTGCTCTTTTATTTACATAAAAGGCTTCACAAGCTCAAGGAGAACTTGTAGGTTCAATCAACTGTTCCTTTTTCAAATCTTGAATTTCTAGTTTAGCTTGTTCCAAAAGATCTGGATTTAAACCTCTATGTGAAGCTTTTGTGGGATTTATGTCCTCATTCTTTTTGAAAGGTAGTTTGACATAAAAGTTCTGATTTCTTCAAAGAGGGTTTTTGCATTTTCTGAGAAACTCAGTATGGGAATTTGCACAACAGTCTGTCAAAATTTTTTGTTGAATGGCTTCTAAACTGTTAGGTTGGTCTAATGAAGCAATCCCGGGTAAAGTTAGGTTCCTATAATGTAATCCTTTGGAGGTCCATTGATGTTTTACTTGGTGTAGGTCATCAAATCCAAGTAATAGTTCTTTGTTGGGCAAATGGGATCCTAACAGTTTGTGCTGGATAACTAGTTTGGGAAAAAGTTTTATCAAAATGGGTTTGCTAATCTGGTTTATGGTAAATTTTTCACCATTAGTAGCTCGAAACGTTTGGTTGCATGTTTCCCATAACTGTTTTGGTAGCAAATCTGGTTTTAAGATACTAGCTGATGCTCCAGTATCAAAAAAGGCTGTTATGGACAAAGGTTTTACATAATGTTCAGGGAGTGTCTGGACCAAGGCTATTGGGGTTGGCTGCAAGGGTAAACTGGCTATTTCTACATGACTTTCCTATGGAGACAATATCTCTGAGATTTGAGTATTGCTTATTTCATTTACCTCATTGTCGTCTGAATATGCAATAGACAATAGGGTTTCTGAAGTTTGCTCATCATCAAGAGAGAACACAGATATGTCACATAGTAATCACATTTTCTTGAACTTTCTCCAAGCAAACCAACAGATGGATCACCCTCCATATATCTTTGATGAAGATTTTGTTGTGACGATTTTTTTTTTTTGCTTTTTCTTTTTGGAAAATCATCTAAAACTTCTTCAAGACAAGTAGAGCAATCACAAGTATGAAACCAGTTATGGCCATCAGAAGTTTTCTGTTCATAAACTGGCTTTCCTGTTCATAAACTTTTTCAAGCAATCCATGAAATTGAATTGGAAATATTTCTCTTGTCTGGTTCTCAGCTATCCTTTGATTTTAAAAATTTATCTGCACAGTTCCATCTGGCATTCTAGTCATTCTAGAATCTGATTGTATCAATGGCTGACATTGATTTTGAAGAGTTTCATAATTTGTCACCCATGTAGATGGAATTAATTCAAGCAACCTCTCAAGAGATTTGTCTAGGAGTATAATGACAGAAAGATTGGGAATTGTTATCAACTTTAACAAACAATGCTGTGTTTTCTTGTTCTGGGGACAAAGGGGTAACTATATCAAAAGCATAGTTTTGTAGTCTACACACCATTTGATAATGGAATGTAGCTGCAGTGGCTGTTTCAATCTGTTTGGTGTCTGTAATCTGCAACTGGACTTTAAAAGCTGAACTCAAATGATGGTCTTTGATAGGGATATTAAAGTTTGGGCAGAAGGTAACGAATATGGTTCCTGCGTTCATGGTTGTTTGTACAGTTCCAATGCATGCATGCTGGTATTCTAAAAACCTAGAATCCAACAAAGCAATTCGGGAAATTGCTTCCATACCTTTTCTTCCATGAAAAGTCAGGGCTAGCTTTATGGCGCCAAAATGGATATAAGTATAACCATCTTTAAGCCATTAGGGGAATAGGTTTCTAGGTAAGGTTATGGTAACATATTGTTTAGATTGGGTACTAGGTATTTGGTGTTGGTCAAGAGAAAAGGCTTGAACATATTCTTTTATAGCTTCAGGTTTTTTTTTTCCATACAACTTTTTGATTTTTTTGGTCCAATTTAAACTAGACTTATCATAGACATGATAAGGGTTTATCAACTGAGAACTGGCTTCTGAAAATTTTTCAGGGGTATAAGTTATTTCAAAAAGGTAATCTTGTTTTGAAAACATAGGACGAAAATTAGAACTAGAAGAAGGGGTATTATCAACAGAGATTTCTGAAACAGTATCTTCTGCCATTTTAAAATAGACTATTATGTTGACTGTATATTTAGAAAAGAAGGTAAGGCCAGCTTTCCTTTTGTGTTAACAAAGTATGAATTCCCACCACGGCCTTCTCGTCTAAAACGAAATTCCTATTATGTTAACATCAGAAAGCATTGACAGTGGAATAACATCATCACTTGAAATCAACCTTCAGTAGATACCACGTTTTCTGATGCGAGAGATCCTAGACTAGCTAGGCAAACGTTGAGCATACTAATCTCAGTATGAAGTAGAGATTAACCCAGTCAATATAATGATTTTATGAAAATAATTTATGTTCTTTAATTGTTTATATTTTGAATTCCTTTATATGGTTTCAATTCAGTTGCACTTTTTCAGCTTTTCTGGAATAATCAATTCAAAATTCACCTCTATAAGCAATTCAAATAAATTATGTGTGTCAGTAAAAAAAGAAAATATCAGACATTGAACTGGTGAGGATGTTAGCTTCAGTTGGACCACTGGTTTGCTTCAGTTACTTTCAAGACAATAAATAGTTTTACTGCTCTAGATATTAATTTTGAAAGCTCCATTACTTTCAAAACATAAAATAATTTTTACTAAATCTGTTCAATGAACAAAAAGATGTACAATTCTTTTCATGAGAGAGAGAGAGAGAGAGAGAGAGAGAGAGAGAGAGAGAGAGAGTACGTTAGTGTCGTTAGTACTTCTTACTATAGTACTTAGTGTACGTACGTTCGGTTACTACTACCTTACTTACGTTCGTTTCCTTAGTTTTAAGTTTTAAAGGTAAAGTACGTAAC
>NW_006498435.1:1716766-1728119 GCF_000471905.2 Amborella trichopoda
GAGAGAGAGAGAGACTTTAGTGCTTTGAATTCTTCATAGCTTATGCATCGGTTCATCCCTATACTGTTTCCATTTGTTTTAAAGGAAATGCAAAATTTTGAATGAAAAGCCTACCTAGATGGACTGGGCAACAGTCCCTTCACATGACCTTGTTCCAGCCGATTGTCTGGTTTAAATTGCATGGACAAGTAAGAGTAATGATCAATGTTCTTTCATTTTATTTTATGCATAGGCATTGCGAGAGGATGCGGTTGGCAAAAGCTAGGGGCTTTTGTCAATTTTGGATCGTATTATGTTGTGGGTCTTCCTGCTTCGATTCTGTTGGCATTTGTCTTCCATGTGGGTGGTAAGGTGAGGTTTCATAGTCTTGGCTTCTACCCTTAAAAAATGAGTATTCTAAATGGTTATACTTTATTTAGTTTGAAAAAGTGGTGTTTTAATGACTTTTCACAGGGACTTTGGATGGGAATTCTTTGTGGGCTTCTTGCACAGGTGTTATTGCTGTCCACTATAACTATATGCACTAATTGGCAAGAAGATGTAAGTCATCTTATGCTTTCTAATCTTCTTTTTTTGTTGATGATTGCTTTATATTCATAATGGCTGAAAAAAAAGGGCATACTCAACTACTATTTATGCAACACCAATAACTCTAGCCAGAAAGGTTGCTGAAATAGTTTCCCATTTAAGCACAAGAAAGAGACTGCTAATGGCTGATACAATTTCCAATTTAGGTGTGGGAGAGAGAGAGAGCTGGAAAGAAAAATTGGGACTCCATAGAAATACACAATCTGAAACACTAGATAATATTGCTTTGGGAACAATTCTCTTGGGACAAATCTGCCTTTGATTGTGCAACTGGGTTCTTGAAAGTTTTTTACAGCTATCCAATCTCTTATCCAATGCAAGGGAGCCTGCCGTAATTCCAATTTGGTACAAACCTGGAAGAGAGAGGAGATGAACACAAAGTAGAAGCAAGGCAAAGGATTTTCTCTTAGAATAAAATTCATCAGCTATTTTTATGAGTATACTTCAGAATAAGATTTTATGCTGAAAATAGAAAAACTGCTAAAATACCTAGACTTTGTGAATCACCAAGATCAGATAAAGGATTGAAAAGTTAACACTCATTGGATGACTGTTACATCCGCCAGCCATGTTTTATTCAGGAAATAGCATGAAGCATCTCACCTTCTTAATTACACAAAAGGAACAACCCTGCAATTACTACCTGACTTGCTTAATCTTAACATCTTAATTTTTAATTATTTTATTAGTCAGAATATTACAATTTTTTGCACATTACATATTTCATTTAAAATAAATTGATTTGACCCAATGTCTGGTTCCTGAAAATTAATACTTATTGTGTCTCTATTTTTGTGACTGTGCTATACAAAAGATGTGGCATCTCTAGTTTACATAGTTTCATGAGGTTTAAAGAAGAAGTTTAGTCCTCTAGTTAATTTCCGTATGCAGTTCATGTTTTAGCATTTCCATATACTAATATTTTAAATCAAATGCCACCCATGTTTTAACTTTCATGCCTGATATCTGTTCTTAAGGATCAATCTTTTAAGTCCTAGATTACTTTGACATGGATGAGATTCTCTCTCTTGATTTATCTGCATCCAATCAACGGATAGTTGTTTTCTGAATTTGAATTGTGCTGGTCCAGGCAAGGAAGGCAAAAGATAGAGTCTTTAGTTCTCACATGCCTGAAACAGGGAACATGTCCCCCTGAAGAAATCTAAAATCATCCATGCCACGACACAAGGAAAAGCAAGGACATTATCATGCAGAACAGATTGTTACATGGCTCCATCGTTTGGACGGCTCATTTTGTATCAGTGAGTACATTTTTGGGGTCTGTACAATTTAACAAACATGCTCTATATAATATTATCTTCATAACCACATGGGAACTGTGGTCACTACATTCAGCACTTTCAAATTAATGGGTTGGATGGTGAGTCTGGGATTCAGATGATGACCCTCATCACCACATTTCACATGGTCATCGGGATGGAGCCACTGCAACCTATAGTGTAAGATGTAGACTTCAAAATTTGCAGGTGTTGAATGACATTTCTGGGGAGATCAAGCAGAAGTTCAAAACCTTCTGTACATCCAAATCTTGTTGAAAGAAAAAAAACAAGGGAAACTTTTTATATGCTTCTATACATGTGAGTTACATTTGTCTGGGGTACTCTTGTACTGATGTCACAACAAAATAGTGAAAACCGGCTCAGTTAGTAGTCCCTAATGAATACCAAACTCGTTTTGCAACTACAAATCTCTCTGATTGCCTCCTTTCTCACAGCCCAAACGCTTAAAATTTTCACTAATGAAACTCACCTCTAATGCCGTTAACCCATACAACAAAACCCCAGAGAAGTCGCGAAAAAATGATTGCAAGACGGTAAAACTCCCTCGGAAAAATAAGTTTTTAAGGAGGGAAGAACCTTCCATAAGGGGCCATCACTTGGTACGACGGTAAAAGGTTCGGGTAGCCAGTGCAAGAGCGTGAGTTTGCGTCCTGAGAGCATGCACTTTGTGCATAAGCAAAAGGTTAAGACCAGTGGTTTAAAAATCGGCGAGTCGCAACATACTCGCCCGAGTCGGCATGGGAATCGGTGACCCTATACCGATTTTTGTGTCGGTAAAAAGCTCGGGTAGCCAACGCAAGAGCGCGGGTTAGAGTCTTGAGAGCAGGCACTTTGTGCATAAGCAAAAAGTTAGGACCAGTGGTTTTAAAAGAAAACTACACCAAGCGCGAAAGCTGTTGCTTTAATGCCTCGTGTAGTATACTTCACTCGCTCAGCTCTTGCAGGGTAAAAAAGCAAACCAACGAATCCCAGCAAGAAAATGGATGCGCTAGCTAGCATTAGCGCCCTTGCTTCTTGCTTTCGAGCCAGCGAAGAAAACGGATGCGCTAGCTAGCGTTAGCGCCCTGGCTTCTTGGCTTTCGAGCCTACGCTTGCTGGCTTTTTGCTCTTGCGAAGCCCTCGTTTAAAAATCGGCGAGTCAGAACGGACTCGCCCGAGTTGGCACGGGAATCGGTGACCCCGTGCCGATTTTTGTGTAAAACTCATGACATCATAAACTAGCGGTTCTCGCTAGTATGATGTCACAAGATCTGTTGCGGTTGACGTCACCATGCTCCACACGTGTGAATACATCTCGTGTGGCTGACATCACCATGCTCCACGTGTGTGAATACATCTTGTGTGTGTCGCACGTTTGAATACATCTCACGTGCGTTGCGCACGTGCTGCTGACGTCACCATACTCTACGCGTGTGTATACATCTTGTATGTGTCGCACGTTTGAATACATCTCACGTGCGTTGCGCGTGTTCAAAAATTTTATGTGCACCCCACGTGGTTCCCATCCCAACATATCGTTTAGAAGAATTGATAGTTCAATTGTTTATATACCCAAGGTTTGTCCCACCTCTCTTCGATGTGTGACAATTCTCAATGCCCAACATTGAGATGTTAAATCAATATAGTGATTTATTATAGCATAATATAGTAAATGTGGTGTAGCGGGGAGTTGGTTATCACGTTAGATTTCTACATGGGAAGTCTCAGGTTTGAACCTCCATGGCATTAATTTTTTTTCTTTTGTCAAATATCATAAAAACTAATTTTTCCTTTGTCAAATAATGTCACAAAAAAAATGTGTCTTATTTTTGTCTTAAATAATATCATAAAAAATAATATCAAGGAAGAAAATAATATCATAAAAAATAATAAACTGGAAAATACTAATGTCATAAAAAAACAAAAAAAAACGTTCTATTTTTATCTTCTCAAAAACAAAATAAGGCAAAAAATAATATCATCAAAAAAATATAAGGAAAAAATAATATAAATGAGAAAAATAATGTCATGAAAAAAAATAAAAAGGAAGAAAATAATGTCATATAAAAAAGAAAAAAAAAGTTTTATTTTTATCTTCCAAAAAAAATAAAAGGAAAATAATAATATCATCAAAAAAATAAAAAGAAAAAAATTGAAATAAATAATAATACAACAAGAATTTCTTGTCAAAAAACAATTTATCTTCTAAAAAAAATAAAAAGAAGAAAATAATGTCATCAAAAAATAAAAGAAAAAAAATAAAATAAAAGATAATACAATAATTTGATATTTTAGTGGCCATTTTTTCATCGATTTAATCTATTCTTTATTGTAGTCTATGTATGATTATATATTTTATCAATGATGATTCTATGATTTTTCTTTAATATAATGCAAATTTAATGATTAACATAACTTCAAACGGGGAAAGAACATCTCAATATTGACAAATTGATGAAAAAAATAAAATGATAATGTAGTACCCATATTTCTTATTGGATTCTTAAAAAACATCTATAATGAATTTTAATAATTTTTTTGGATTTTTTTTAAGGCTTAATCTGAACGACTCGGTCGACTCCCAATCCAGATCACCGATTCACCGATCCAAGTGAATTTTGAGGTATCTGATCTGGGTCACTGATCCCGTTTTTAAACCACTGGTTAGAACCATTTTTAGCCTACCAAAACCTTGTTTAGGGGGGGACCAGCACTAGGTTTCGGTCCTTTAATGATAAAAATTCTCTTTGGGGTATAGTTGCGATAATTATTTGCTCTCCTTTTGTTGAGCCAATCCCCTAGAAACTTTCTTTCTTTGTAATACAATTTTCATGTTTCACTCTAGTGAAGTACATGCCCTTCTTGTTGCTCTCCTGTGATAATCCACGTATTGATAAGAACCAATAAGTTATTCTTGAGCTAGGCGCAGTAGGAGTCCTAGAGTAGCGGAAACCGAAAAAATAAAATAAATTATTTGAAGATAGTATGGGGATTATGTACCTTTTGCATACCTCATCTGTCTTTTTAGTTTTGTTTGTTCTTTTTCATGCATTGAGAGTTCGATTCGGCCGTTTTATGTCTTCCTTCTGATATCTTCATGGATAGGTTTCAACAAGAGTGTAAATATATGGTGTGATGCGCTAGGATATATAAACTTTTGGCTTTATGTTTTCCCCAAGGAATGATAAAGTTTTGAAAAAAGGACCAAAGCACATTCTAGCCTAGTGAAAGAATGAAATAAATATTATTATAATATAAAGGTTATATTATTATTGTTATGATAACAGCAGATTCTTTGTGCCATGCCCCGAGTTGTAGGCATAGGTTGGGGGTGGTTTGAACCTTGTTGGATCCGTGTCCGGGTCCGGGTTTGAGTCTGGCCTCCCATGTATATTTGGCTAGGACCAACCGTACACAGACCCGACCCATTAACATCCATACTTATCTTACACCAAAAAGAAAAAAGAAAAAAAAAAAAATCTTAACATGCACAAAAAAATATTGGAAACTTTTGGAGGATGAGCTAACTTAACCAGTATAGGCATCTATTGTGTATACACTAAATGATCGAAATACCCCTTTTTTTTTTTTATATGTTAACAGTGGAAATGGATGGTTGAACGTTATGTTGAGGCATCAGAATGGAGACCCTAAATTAGAGGTGTTAAAACTTAAATAAAAGGAATGGAGACTATAAATTAGAGGGAACTTTAATAAAGGGAAAGAAACAGTTGAAGAATGGGAAGGGTCCTCTTGTTTTTTCTCTTCCTAGCTCCATCTTGGATAAGAAATGAAAGAATTGGAACACATTTGTGGCCTGGTAAACTAGCAAAGTAAAAAAGGATGAAAGTGCATTATTTCTAAATTATTATGTTCAGAGTAGTATCAACTATTTCTAAATTATTATGAGTCCTTAACATTCAGAGAGAGAGAGGGCAAGAGAGGATGGGAAAGGGAGAGACAGACCGGCTGTTACTGCCTGTCCGAATGAGGGAGGAGAAGGGGAACGAGAGATAGAGAGATCGGATTGGCGATTGCTGTTGGCCCAGATGGGGGGAAGGGGAACAAGAGAGAGAGAGAGAGAAAGAGGGAGAGAGTGACAAATCGGCTGCTAATCCAAAAGAGTGAAGGAGAGAAGAGGGGAAGAAGAAAAGAGGGAAGAGAGAGAGAAGGGGCGAACCGGTAGTGACTATCGGTCTAGATGAGGGGAAAGGGAGAATGAGAGAGAGATGGCAGAGGGTTACAGACCGGCAGTGACGGCTAGTCCAAAAGAGAGAAGGAGAGAAGAGGGGAAGAAGAAGACAGGGAAAAGTGACGAAACAGTTCAGGTGAGAGGGGGAGGGCAGAGAAACGAGAGAGAGAAAGAAGAGGGGGATTGATGGTTGTTGCCAGTCCAGATGTGAGGGGGAGGAAGAGACACATGAGAGAGAGAAAAGAGTGACAGACCGGCAGTGACTACCGGTCCAGAAAAGAGAAGGAGAGAAGGGGGGAAGAAGAAGAGAGGGAAGAGTGATGGATCGGCAGCCTGCCGGTCCAGGCGAGAGGGGAAGGGTAGAGAAACAAGAGAGGAAAAAAAAGAGATGGACCGACCGGCAAATGCTGCCGCGCTAGACGAGTGGGGGAGGAAGAGAAACAAGAGGGAGAGGGAGAAAAGAGTAACAGACCGGTAGTGATTGCCAGTCCAGAAGTGATAAGGAGAGCGAAGGGGAAGAAGAAGGGAGAGATGTAAAACAAGAAGAAGAAAGGGGACTGTTTACCTAATTGTAAACCGAGCCGCTTCGAGTCCTCTTCTCATGAGGCTGGACCTTCAGGCTAAGGGATGGTGCCAATGGGCTAAGGGATGGTGGACTTAGGTTGGGTAGAGAGGGTTAGAAGAAGGGTTTAGGGTTTGAAGTGGGCTATGGACTACGGTAGTTGCTAGGTGGTTGGCTGCTGATCTAGGGGCAAGGCAAAGTACTAAGGGACACAAATATTCTCTCTCCTCTCTCTCAAACATGAAGGGAATGCATGCACTAAGGAAACAAGCTCAAGAACACTCTCTTTTCAATAACTTGTGAGCTTAGGGTTACAAATGAACATAACATGCTTTTATATCATACCCTTGAAACATGGATGGATGATCAAAAGAAAGAAAAATTGTTGAAAAATACAAATAAAGTGATTTAATGAATCAATCCCGTTTTTACAAAAACTGACCAAATTGCCTCTAGCCACAAACTTCCAAATGGCAAAACCATCCCTCAAAAAGGGGCCTCTTGCCATGGCCATGTTTCGGGCTTCCTTTTGGCTTCTTCTGAGAACCTTTTGATTGAGCAAATGCTATAAGAATGTTGAGCTTGCTAAGGGGATCGCTTTGGTACCCATTAGCAAGCTCGAGAAGGATTTTTTGCCATGTTTTGAAATTCTTGCTAAAATCCATAAACTTGATTTCTCTTTGCTTTGCCTTTTTTTTGCCCTTCTGCTCAGCTCAAATCATTGGGGAATCCATTTGGTGTTCTTTTGATCACTTCAGTGATTTTGGAGGTTGCCGAAAAGTGGAATTCTGGTGCCGAAAAATGTGCCTTCTTTCTAGCCTTGATATGATACTTTTCGAGCTTCCATTTCGAGTCTATGAGTACTCAAAACGAACCCCTTCGAGTCATGATCGCAATGGACCTATTCTTGAAGTCGTTGGTGCTCGAATCTCATGTTATGGTAAAAATCATTGCCTAATATAATTTTTGGATGATAGTTCATTATATTATGAATAAGCCATAGGAACTCCCTAAATTTTCCCTTTTCACAAGTTAATACGATGGCATTATAAGATGATGATAGGTCGATAACTTTTGTGTGTCTAGATAGTTGTACTTGTGCCCTTCGTATCAGCTATGACTTTCCAATATTCAATAGCTGATAACTTCATTCTTTCTTGAGGATACGAAATGACAGGAGTATTAGCTTTTCTTAAAGTGTTTCCAAACAATAACTTAAATTTCCAATTGGGAGGCCATTTATATAGCATGGCCCTAAGGGATCACCCTTTCTTTTTTATTCTTTTTATTTGACAAGTTATTCGGGCTTTCTCTTTTATTATTGCCCTATGATGTGGCAGGTTAACATTCACTTGTGTTGGTTCCTTGACACTTCCATTATGACATGTATGCTAAATATGTATGCCATCTTCCTAATTCATGTGTCAAGGACATATGTACCATGACGTGTTACCTTATCAATCGTTTTGTTTTAACCCCACTATTCCCTTTTAAAATGCTTTAGACGGAAAAAAAAAAAAGTGTACAGATGACGCCCCAAACTGCTTGCTGCATAGCTGTTTTTCTCTCTCGTTTTTTTTTAGCATTTAGTCTCTCTCTCTCTCTCTTGATGTCTACCCTCTATTAATTCCTCATCTTTTGCTGGAGGACTCATGCTTCCATGATTAGCCCCTTACATCTCACAAAAAATTCATGGCCATGGGGTCTTTCAGAGGTTTTTTCGCTTTCCCTCTTACAAACACAATGAGCTCCTCTCTCTAGCCGAATTTTTATCGGAAGCTCCTTCTCAAATATTTTAGGTAAGTGACATTATTATCTTGAAAAATAATCCATTTTTTTAAAAAATTAAATGAAATAATTATTTCTACTTATTATCATTTATTTCAGGCGCGATAAATTTTATGTGCACGCGACCTCATTATTTTGAAACATAACCTTTTTAATAAAAATTGTGATATTTTATCTATGTTAGAAATTTTGAATGCTGTAAATTATTAGAAATAAATTTATTTATTTTTCTTGTCTATTGTTAGAAAATTTTAGATACTGTAAAATTATTAGAAATAAATGTGATATTTCTGCTTTTAGTAAAATTATGATATTTCTTTCTACTATTTTTGAATATTTAGATATTGTAAAATTCATGTGCAAATGACTCCCTTATTATTTAAAAATTGATATTTTTGCAATTGATTATAGCATTGTTGTGAAATGTTTATTTGTGAATTGATATCCCATAAATTGTGATAATTCCGTATTCCTGAAATTCTATAAGAGTTTTTCCTATACATATTAAACTGGCAATTATGCTAGAATGCCTTTACGAACTGCTACCTTTCTAAATTTGAGCCCAAAATATTTGATTGGTTTTTTTTGAAATGTTATTGAAAGTGACTGTTATTAATGGTTTCAGTGAAATTCATATTAATGATTTCAGTGATATGTTGAGTACATGATATTACTGCTTTCGAATGTTTAAAGAGATTTAGAAATACTTTAAGTATGCAAGTGGACTCATCCGGTTCGTCGGTGAGGTATAAGTGGACCTATCTAGGACGCCAGTAGCGATTAAGTGGACTCATCCGGTACGCCGGTGAGGTATAAGTAGACCTGTAGGGATTAAGTGGACCTATCTGGGACGCCGATAGGGATTAAGTGGACCCATCAGGATGCTGATGTGGTATATAGGTGACCTACTTGGGATGCCAGTAGGGTAATTTTGTGGAATCTTTGAATTATGCACTGCCGTTAAAATGTTATATGCATTTCAATGATTTGGAATATGTTTAATTGTGCATTTCTGAAAATGCTTGTGCTCGCATTGTTTTTAAATTGACCTGCATTTTGAAAGTTCGTTTATATCTTTCAATCATGATTATTTTTTTAGGATTATGATGATCACTTACTGAGAAGCCAAACTCATCAAACTATGGTAAACATTTTTTCAGGATAACTGCAGTTTTATTCTGAGTACTCGTTAAGGGAAACTTTGGAAGATATTGTAATTGTGCATAAGCTTTTGTTTGTTACTTTGTAAGAATTCACCATTGTAAATTTGTCATATCAAGAGATGTATATATGTTTTGACTGCCACATCTTAGGAATATCAGTATTGTAAATTCTTAGGGTGTGACAATTATGGTATCAGAGATATAGGTTTAAGATTCTTAAGAAATTTAAAAAGAATGTACTTAAAATCACATTTATTGTGTGTACAGACTGAGACAAGTCAAGATCCAGAATAGCTGAAGCCAATATGGAAGGAATTCACAAAGCCTTAGAAAATATGGTTGCCCTAATGCAACATCAGATGAAAAACAACAATCCACCCAAGCAGTCAGTTACAGGAAATGGTGGGAGTAATATCGAACAATTTAATAAATTGAACCCACCTTCTTGTAAGGGTGTTGTAAACCCGCTGGAAGCCGAGGGATGGATTATGCAATTGGAGAAAATATTCTAGGTAATGGAATGTCCTGATAATAGGAAAGTGGCCTTGGCAGTCTTTATGTTAGAAGGTGAAGCACAACACTGGTGGCGAATGGCAAAAGTAGTATTGGTCAAAGAAAATAAACCCTTGACTTGGGAAGTATTTCTAGAGGAATTTAATGAAAAGTATTTCTTAGATTTTATTTGTGACTAAAAAGAAATGGAATTTTTGGAATTAATCCAAGGAAATCGAACAGTAGCACAGTACGAGGCCAAGTTTACTGAATTGACTAGGTTTGCACCACATATGATTAACAATGAGGCAAGAAAGGTTAAAAAATTTGAAAGGAGTCTCAGGCTAGTTATCAGAAGCAGGATATCAGTCTTGAAATTGAGAACTTATGTTGAAATAGTGGATCAAGCCCAAATTGTCGAAAAAGATTTTGAAGATTACCAAAAGACGAAAAATCAGAAAAGCAAAGTTACACCCACACCATCTAATTGACAATAGTTTGAAAGAGCAAACAAGAAGTCAAGGTCCTTGCCACTTCAAAGCCCAATAGAACCATGCAAGAAATGTGGGAAAAACCATGGATCCAGCCCTTGTTATTGGAATACCGGAGCATGTTTTAAATGTAGAAAATTGGGACACCAGATTAGACAATGTCCTAGCTTACAAATGCAACAGCGTCCAAAGCACAGAGAGATAGCTCAAAAGCCTCAAATGAAGAGAAGAGTATTTGCAATCACCGAGCAAGACGCTTAGGCCTCAAAATTAGTGATGCAAGGTACTCTTATTATCTTCCAAAAAGTAGCTCATGTTTTAATTGATCTTGGATTTACTCATTCATTTGTGTCATCACACTTTGCATGCCACTTAAAGGTAGAACCAGAACAATTAGAATACATTCTAGAGGTAGCCACACCGATGGAAAATTCAATTAACACCAATATAGTGTACAAATCATGTGTAATAAAGATAGAAGAAAAGGAACTGTTGGTTGATTTAATACTCCTGAAAATTCAAGATTTTGATGTAATCTTAGGTATGGATTGGCTTTCTACATACCATGCAAGTATTGATTGTTATAAGAAAATGATTACCTTTAGCATTCCGAATCAACTAGTAATTTACTTCAATGGTATCAAAGAAGACTCCCCATCATATTTAATATCTTGTATTCAAGCTAATCGCCTCCTTCGAAAATGGTGTCAAGGCTTTCTTGCATATATCAAAGAAGATAGGAAGGAAGAGATAAATTTGGATACCACTTCGATTATCTGAGAACTTTCCAACGTTTT
>NW_006498435.1:1728139-1768718 GCF_000471905.2 Amborella trichopoda
TTGTGAATTGATAGCCCATAAATTGTGATAATTCCGTATTCTTGAAATTCTATAAGAGTTTTTCCTATACATATTAAACTGGTAATTATGTTAGAATGCTTTTACGAACTGACCTTTCTAAATTTGAGCCCAAAATATTTGATTGGTTATTTTTGAAATGTTATTGAAAGTGACTGTTATTAATGGTTTCAGTGAAATTCATATTAATGATTTCAGTGATATGTTGAGTACATAATATTACTGCTTTCAAATATTTAAAGAGATTTAGAAATACTTTAAGTATGCAAGTGGACTCATCTGGTTCGCCGGTGTGGTATAAGTGGACCTATCCAGGACGCCGGTAGGGATTAAGTAGACTCATCCGGTACGCCGGTGAGGTATAAGTGGACCTGCAGGGATTAAGTGGACCTATCTGGGACGCCGATAGGGATTAAGTGGACCGATCAGGACGCTGATGGCGTATATAGGTGACCTACTTGGGATGCCAGTAGGGTAATTTTGTGAAATCTTTGAATTATGCACTGCCGTTAAAATGTTATATGCATTTCAATCATTTGGATTATGTTTAATTTTGTATTTCTGAAAATGCTTGTGCTCGCATTGTTTTTAAATTGACCTCCATTTTGAAAGTTCGTTTATATCTTTCAATCATGATTATTTTTTTAGGATTATGATGATCACTTACTGAGTAGCCAAACTCATCAAACTATGGTAAACATTTTTCAGGATATTTACGGTTTCATTTTGAGTACTCGTCAAGGGCAACTTTGGAAGATATTGTAAATATGCCTAAGCTTTCGTTTGTTATTTTGTAAGAATTCGCCTCTGTAAATTTATCATATCAAGAGTTGTATATATGTTTTGAGTACCACTTCTCAGGAATATTAGTATTGTAAATTCTTGAGGTGTGACAACTTAGACTTGGGCTATAAGCCTTTAAGGAGTTTGGCTGGTGATAGATACCAAGATCTTTGCCCTGCTTTTTTATTAAAGCATTGGGAGATTTGGATGTTATAGTCAGACTCTTATTTGGATTTAGAACTATATCCATTTGGCTTTTTTAATTCTTGTCTATTGGGCTTTTTTATTCCTAGTTCTGGCATCTTTTATCCTTCTTGCAAAAATTATCGGGTCAAAAAGTCAGGAAGGAAATTAGAGTCTCCGTTGTAATGTTCGATGGTAAATTCAAAAGCTGAAAGTATTCCTTGCCATCGGGCAAAATTTTGTTTTGAAACGAGATTTTTTACATCTTTTTTGATAATATCTTTTGCTGCTTTACAATCATTTAGTATAAGAAATTTTTGATTAAGCAAATCACTTTGGAACTCAGTTACACAATGGACTAAAGCAAGAACTTCTTTTTTAACTGTAGAATAATTTTTCTGTCTTGGGTTCCAAGTTTTGGAAGTAAACCTGGCTAATTGTTCTCTCTGATAAATTCTTTGTTTAAAAATACCTCTCAATCCTTGTTCTGAAGCATCAGTTTCAAAAATTTTAAAGGCGTCAGCATTAAAAAGTGCTAAACAAGGTAATTCTATAGCTTTGATTTTAAATTTTTGAATGGCTTTGGTATGAACATCAGTCCAATTTGGAAGGTTCCTTTTAAGCCGTTGAAACAAAGGTTTTGCATCTAGGGCAAAGTCTTTATAAAAATAAAAATATAATTTAAACATCCAAGGAATCTTTAGAGCTATTTCTTATCTTTTATGATATCAGAAAACTTATCTGCAAACTGAATTGCCCTATACATAGGGACAATTCTTCCCTGGTAGATGTTGTGGCTAAGAAATCTTATTTTGTTTTGGAAAAGGTTAAGTTTTTTTGTCGAGACTACTAAGCCCGCATTTTTAATAGATTTATGAAAACCTTTAAATGCTTCCACTGTTGTTCAATAAACTCAAAGAAGACAAGCACATCATCAATATAGACTATCATAACTTAGTGAAAGAATTAAATATTTCATTCATAATGTTTTGAAATTCAGATGGTGCATTTTTTAAACCAAATGGCATAACATTCCATTCATAGTGCCGAAAAGGGTACATTAAAAGCTATTTTATATCTATCTTTTTTAGCTATCTGGATTTGCCAATATCCAGACTTTAGATCAAAATTTGAGAAAATACTTGCATTGACAAGCTTATCAAGAAGGTCCCGTTTGTTTGGAATTGGATATATTATCCATCTTAATGCTTTATTCACAGGTTTATAATTTATCACTAATCTAGGAGCTCCTTTTTCAATTTTAGAGGCCTTCTCAACATAAAAAGCCGAACATCTCCATGGTGAGGAGCTTTTTGAATCAGTTTTTTAACAAGTAAATCTTGAATTTCTTTTTTATAGATTTCTAAAAGCCTACTATTCATTTGAATAAGCCATGCCTTGGTTGGAATTTTTTGCTGAGGACATTATCAATACTTATTAAATCCCATTCAATCTTTGGTTGAGAACCACTTTCTGAATCTTTGTTTAGGGGATTGCTTATGGCCGCCAATGCTTCTTTCTCTATCCTCGTCATATTTGATCCTATAGATGCTTAGAGAGGTCGCCATCTTAAGGAGGATTTCCACTGGTTGAGAACAAAGTTTCTTCATTCATTTTACATGCCAATAAAAAATCTAAACTTGAGACCACCTCCAAGTAGGAAACACCTTACAATCATAAACCAAATTCTACATATCGAGGCGAAAAACACTAATTCAAGGGGGTTTCATTATGTGAAATTTCCAAATCACCTCCATTACAAAAGAATAATTTAGGGTTCTTAAAATCCTAGATGTATTATCCATGAAGTAGATGACCTATTGTCCAGGGAGTAGGACATGATTTGGGGCAGCTTTTAAGCTCCAAATGCATTTTTTTAATTGCTTTTTTTGAGATTATTGACGATGATTTGAGTGTCTTGGTGAGCAAAGAAGCCCTATAAAACTGTTTTTTTTTTTTGCTATGGGACCAAATGGCATGATTTGGACTCACGGGTTATCCAAATATTTTTAGATGGGATGAGGTTTTTACAAGGCCTAGGCTCTATGACAACAAAATACAGCCTCACCTCAAATCCTTGTCTGGAAAGTACTTTTGGCGACGGAAATCTCTATGATAGCTTTAAAATCAATTTTTAGCACCAACAATAAAATTTGAAACTCAAAATTTTATAGACCTTGTGGATATGTGAACATTTATTTTTAAGGCTAAATGGATGGTCTAGATAATTTGTTAATGATATACACTATATTTAGAGCTTGAAATCCAAATTGTTTTCCACAACCATAATGTTAAAGTCGTGATGATCGATGTAAAGTAAGGGCCCTCTCCCCACTGACTCACCCAAAATATTAAAATAAAATAAAATTATATGCTTAGAATGAGAGCAGTATCCCAGCTTAATCATAAAAATAGCATTTTCGGTATCATTGGTTCTCATTTATTTTCTTGATACACTATAAGCCAAGCTTCAATACTAAGTTGAACTGGTAAATACATTTTTACTACATTAAAGCAAAAGTTCCCATTGAAGATCTGGCTGAACAACACATATTCCACTAAATTGAATAATCTACAAAAACCGTACAAATTCAAACCAATAAATCTCGCCGCAATTTAATGCATCAAAAATTTTGATTCAAAATCATCTTGAACAACTGGCTTTGCTCTGCATCCATAGACTCTATACACGCACTTGTATGAAAATGCAGTCATATGGCCTTATGCTGTATTAATTACTGGAATACTTGAGTGAAATGCTCTATCAGTTGCCTTCCCAGCCCAGAAAACAAAAGAGAAAAACATAAGTGAAAAGCTAAGGATTCAGACAATGTAAAACAAATAAAAAGCATGAGAAAATGCAAACTCGTTTACTACAATCAATATCACGAGATTCAGCTCAATAACTCGGTCTTGCCCCAGTGGCAAGTTGGGTGATCAACTGGTCGGGCACCACAAAATCCCCCAAAAGAACATTAGAAAAAATAAAAATAACCAATATATTTTTCAGAAATTTAGATAGTTTTGTGGTGATTTGGGATCGTCATATATTTTTTTCAATTTTTTTAATTTGTTTGTAATATTCAAGGTATAAATCAAAATTTTTAGTAGTCCATATTTTATGGACTTTTCTTAATCTTGTTTAGTTTTCTAATGATTTCTATTAAGTCTTTGATTTTTCTTCTTCTTTTTTTTACGGTTTTTTAAGATTTTTATTTTTTGACCTTTCTACATTTTTCGGTGGTCTATTAAGTTGACCAATTTGACTCTGACTTAGCTGATTTACTCGCCTCGACTAAGAGCCAAGTACCTTGGCTGTGTTGATTTTGAGAATAATGTCTAGAACTATAAAACCAATATGGGATCTCCATGTACACAAAAGCACATGCTTGTTTCTATATTTTCACCGGCTGTAGGGTGATTTGAGTAAAGAATGAGGTACAAAATTCCTCTCCCAATATAACCAAGTCTATCCCATCTATGGTTTCTTCTTCCATCTCTCAGAAATCCGAGTGGGAACCCAAAAAAACAGAAGGGAATTGGATAATAAAACAGAATATGTTCAGAGAAATTTGATGATATACTTTGGCTTGCATTATTGTTGATCAGTGGCTTTCAATGTTTTAAAGGACATTTTAAAACAAAATAAATAGATTAATGCTATATATTTGATAGTATTTTATTTTATTATTATGAACATGAAGAGGTATATGAAGAGGAGACCATGTGACAAAAGAGAGAGGGTCGGCATCGAGAACCAAAGCATGAAGAGAGAAGCAGATGATGAAGACGGTAAAAGAATGGCAGAAATGTAGAAAGTAAAGAAAAAAACCAAAGAATAAGGAAGAAATGTGAACACTGAAGAATGAGAAGAAACATATAATTTAGGTGAATAGATCATAAGGGAAAACAAGCAAAGAATGAAGATAAAAGAACTTGAGAATGAAGAAGAAAAATAGCCTTAATTTTGAAAATCATACGTACAAACAGAAAGACACTGCCTGATTACTGCAATTGAGACTGCAAACAAAAGAATGAAAATGAAGGCCTCTTTTCTTTTTTGTTTGCTTCGTGGTTTTTGATCGACGACGAAATGAAGGAAATGTAAATGGTACCTATCATTTAAAAAGTGACAACTCTTATTTTGAAAAATGCCCTTTTTAAAAGACAATGTCGCACCATTTTTATTAGAACAATTTACCACAGACACAAAATAATTAAATAAAAAATAAAATGGGTCACCTTTGGGCCAAAACTACTCGAATGATCAGTCTTAAGGTCATTTTTTTTTACTATTCCTAAATTACCCCTCGGTCCGAGGGTACCAACCTCGAACTACTTTTTATTTATTTTTATTTTTCTTCAAAACCTAGACCGCATTGAACCCTTCGATGCCTTCAAATTACAAATGATCGATGAAGTTCAATACTTTCATTAAGATTTCTTAGTTTCTTTAAATAACTTCTAGCAACTTTCGGCCATACCTAGCTGGGGTTTTGGTGGTTTTTAGGAAGTCCAAGGGTGGCATTCTGGGACCGCATTGAACACGACTCCACAACCCTACTTTGAAGAAAAAGAAGTTAAAAACAAAAATAACAAGCATTCAGATGATGGAATCCTCGGACCGATGGAAAATTTTGGGAATAAAAAAATGACCATTTGACCAACCCTTCACATAATTTTTGTCCAAAAGTGGCCCATTTTGTATTTGACATACTTTATTTGTATCTATAGAAAAGTAACCCATTTTTGTATTCTAAAAATTTAGGTGTGGCACCAATAGGCGATAAGATGAGATAGAATAAACTTATGTAGGCTGGCCATGTGTGGCACTGACTCAGTACACCACTTATTAGGACGCACGAGTTAGTACAAGTGGAAAGATTGAAGAGGGCAAAGGGTAGGCCCAAAATGATATGATTGGAAGTAGTCTAAAAAGATATAGGGACTTAAGGGCCTCATCGAGTGCATGGTATTTACTAAAGCAGAATGACGGATCAGGATTCTTGTAGCCAACCCTAATTAATGGGAAAAAAGCTATGCTGATGATTTTCATCCATACATAAATTGCTCTTTTTATTATTATTCTAGGGATAGATGTTGTAAAATAACTAAATTTACCCTTTGGTCTATTAAGTCCGGTGAATTTACTACAAGGTCCTACTCTCCCTATTTCTATTTCGTTTCCAATTTTGCTTGTTGTTTTGAACCGCCTCTTTCTTCTTCTTCTTCTTCTTCTTTCTCTTTTTTTTATTTTTTTATTTTTTTATTTTTTATTTTATTTTATTTTATTTTATTTTTTTAAATATTTATGGGGTGGTTTATTGTCTAAAATATTAAGTGGGCCCATTTGTAAGGTGTTCCAATAACGATTAAATCGGACCACTCTACATTTTGACCCATCTCCCTTTATAAGGTGGGCCAATATTACTCCATTTTCATAACCTTTTGTATTTAGCAATACCGGCTTTTGAATATTGGAGCGCAAATAATTAGGGAAAAATATAATTAGAAAGCGGTCCAATATTTGAAAGCTTGGAAAAACAAAATATATACTAGAAAAGAACTATAAAAAAGGGTTGTCCAATATTTATAACTTTGGACTGCCCATGGACAACATTAGGCAAAAAAAATGTTGGGTGGTCCAATGTTACAGTTATTGAGTATCCTACAAATGGGCCAATTCAATATATTTTGTTGGAAAGTTTGGTGGGTAAAATGGGGGATGATGTGTTTTGGGGAGGAATTTTATGAATATCATGTTAAAGATGATGGACTTTCTTATTCACAACGATGTTTAAACCCTAACTCCTAAACCCCAAATCCCAAACCCTAAATATCTAAACCCTAAACCCTTAACCCTAAATCCTATATCAAGATTGTATTAACTCTCTTGCTAATATAATTTAGTTTGGAAGAAGGTAACTCAGGTAAAATAGTCATGAGGATATTAAGAAACAAAAATTCACAATAAATCTCTCTAATTATTGCGTAGAATAGGAGAGCCTGTAGAGCACCAAGTTGCCACAAAGCAGAGAGAGAAAGTGGGCTTAATTTTCAAATAGAGTAGAAAATGGAGAGAGAGAGAGGATGAGTAGTAAAAACTTTAAAAAAAAGAACAGTTTGATCCCTAATTATAAGAGTTTGATCCCTAATTATAGAGAAAAAGGTCGTTCTTTGAAGAAATTCTTTAAGTGAAGAGTAGTGATTGTTCACTATACTGTGACTATTGAAAACCTACCAGTCACCATCAACCGTTATCAACCACTGAAATCTACCTTTTCAACAGCCATAACCGCATAGCCAAGAGCCAACATGTACCATGCACAAATGCCTCTTAGTACAATGGTTAGTATTATAGCCATTGGATCACACATTCAACCATCTGATACACTGTTTCGAGTCTAGGTTACATCTCAAAAAAAATGAGGTCAACCATGAGCCTGTACATACGCTAAGTACAAAGTGCTCCATCAAGTGCCCTTGTGCCGTAGCACATGTATGCAAGTTGCACGATTTGCGTGCTCTGCATAGTCACTCCTTTATTCCATGAACATAAGGCATGAGAGTAATTTTATATAAATATTACTCAAAATCTGATTTATTCTATCAAGGGTCACATCCTCAGTAAGACTAGGTTTAGGATTCATGCTAACAGTTCACTTCTACTCTATTCTTTAATGTGGAACTAAAATCCATCACTTTTTCTATATATTAATTAAGAACTTAGTAAAACCACTTTTAACACTATATTATTATGAAATACTAACTAGTATTCTTTCAAAAAAAAAAAAAAACTCAAGTAAAAATATTAATAGTTCATCCTCTATTTCAAAATAATATAAAACAAGATAAGCAACTATAATGTATTTGCACACCATGAAGTTACCTTTTGATTTGAATCTTCACTTAAAATATATACTGTAAAGTCCATTAGGTTCCATGGTAGTATATAGTTTTGAACTAATTCCCTATCTAACGGACTAGTAGTATAACTCACAAATTTTACACATCTATAATATATTTAGCTGTTAGCACATTTGGAGATTGTACTTATATTCTGATTAAAGACAAGTCTCATGACATAGGATGCAGCCTCACTTCCGCAATTATATACGTGTTGATCAAGAGTGTTCATGTATTTGAAACACTCTGACTTATAAACATTCATAAACATCATTAAGAGCTTAGCTCAACCTACTAACATACATGTCGTTTCTAGACTTATCCAATGTATGGATTTCATTAGAATGGGTGCTCAAAAAATTTTTGTGTACTAACCAAACTATTAAATGTACAACCTGTTATTACCACATTGAACTTAGAGTTTTGATCTTATAAAAGACTAGGTTGGGTTCCTACTATAAATGATTACTTTATGAACTCTAGTGCCACTGTCCTTGACATTTTACCATTTCCATACCTTACAAGGCTTTTCGTCAAAGGATTGGCCAAATTTTTCTTTGACTTCACATATTCTGGATTAACACTATCTCATATTTATTTTTGTATGGAATTATTTTAGAACACAAATTTGGAGTTGCATGATAGTTGCCTAAAAACATAATTTGTGGTTCGAAGTTGCTACCAAATTGATCGTCTTGCCTAGCCCAATGAGAAAACGATCATCTTTTAGCCAAACAAGTGTCAGAGCAATCCCGAATCGGCCTAGAAAAATCGTACACATTTCAAGAGTGCAGTAGGGACTGTTTTGAAATTTTGTGTATTGTTGGACAAGAGCAAAATTGTCATGTTGCCTTTATTTTTAGATTTTTCTGTACTTCAAATCAATTATATTTTTTTAGCAATTAGGATAAATTTTGATTAATCCACCCATGTTTGAGTGAAAGTCTATATATATCATGTTATACCTCATTGTAAAAGATCCTACTTTGATTGAATAAAATTTTCATCTTTGTTTGGTCATGTTTTGGAGAGAGAAGAAGGAGAGAGAAATATTTGGATCGTTACCTCTAAGCTTAAGGTCATATTTTTTTTCTTCTCTCTCTTTTCTTTTTCTCTCCTTTTTCTTTCCCTTCTTTTTTTCTCTCTCCTCTCTTTTGTCTGGCTCAGCAATACCCACTATTAAGCACGGCATGCCGTTTGCTTAAAGAACTTTCATTTTGCTATGGTCCCTCGAGTCCACCTTCTTTTTTCCTTTTTGGTAGCCCGTACATTTTGTTGTACCATTTTATAAATTATCATATGCTTTTGCAATCGTAGTATGATTATCACAATATATTGTGATTACCTGTATCGATTTTCGCTACATTGGTAGGTCATGTGAAACATTCTTAAGTCATTTCGCTTCTTTGCAAGGAGAATCAATAGAAATAAATGTTAACTCCATTGTAGAGTGTGAAATACATATTTGTTTAGTTGACCCTCTGATACCACTCTCCCAGCTAAAGTAAAAATTCATTCAAATGTTGATAGTGAATCTTAGACCTCCAAGTTTCAATTTTCATCACTATATCCTTCCAACTCCTCGGAATATATCTTAAAAATTGAGAGATTCCTTTCCAATGCTGTTGGCTTTCTTAAGGTGTGTTGGCCGTGTTAAGGCACACACCCCACTTAGGGCATCGAGTTGTCATTCAAGTCAGAGTCAGGGAGCCTCTCTCGCCCTTGACCATTAGAGTCAAGTAAGTTCAACCCCGTCAGTGAGATGACACCATCAAACTTCTCATCCTACATCTCCTGTAGAACCAGCTCGACCACGAACTGTCCGTCCCAAAGTCAGTTCAAATGACCATTCTCAGGTCATGTATGACCATCACCAACCAATGCAGCCTCTTCAGGCTGCCTCGGTCCCATACCATTACTCAAAGGTGGCTTATTCAGCTCCTGTACTAACTCAATATCATACGAGTTAATCGTACCAGTCCGCTCCATATCTTCCAAAAAAACCATTAACCTCTACTTACATTGTTGCTTATGCCGGTTCCGTGTCAAGCTTCAACTACCCCGGCCGCTCCAACTACCCCGGCCTTCTACGCCTGTGTTGCCTCCTAACACTACTCCAGCCATCCTCACAATCTAAGCCTATTCCTAGTCTGGTGCAGCCCACATCAGCTGCATCTCTTGCACCCCAAATTGTGCCATTAGTTTCGTATAACCAATAGAGCCTTGATGTTAAGACCCTTGAGGTAGTTGAGCTTGCCCAACTAAGAACTGAACTATCTACATTCCAAGAGACCCTAGCTAAGATCAGAGTTCCAAATATACTTCCTCCAAGATCTTACATTAAGGACATTTTGGGGGATGTTGAACCCCTTCCTCCGAGTTTCGTTTTCTAAAATTTGAAAACAAGTTAAATGGGAAAGGTGATCCTGAAAATCACATCACAACTTACTTGTTGATTGTTTTAGCACTAAAAGAGAAACCGCACAGTCTCAAGGTCATTGTTCAGTACATTCTCTCTGGACAACCTTTAACGTGGTGCCGAGAATTGGTATCAAAATACCAACAATAGGATCTCAATGAATTGTTTTGGTGCTTCATCAAACAACATCAAGGGACAAAACAACAACCAATGTCCCTCGTGGAGTCGGTTGCAAGCAAGCAAAACCTAGGCAAGTCTTTCCCCAACTTTGCCAATCGATTATGGGAATCTGCATCAAAGGTCATTGATGCCACACTTCCCGATACCTCTTAAATGAGAATGTTCCTGGAGAACCCTCTACTAGAGTGCATGAATTTCTTCAGCCATGTGCTACGACCTATCTCATTTCAATAAATGATTGACCGAGTCACTTTCTATGAAAGGTCAAAGGTCATTGTCATTAGTGCGAAACAAGAGAATCTGACAGTGGCAGCACCATCACAAGTTAGACGAAAGTGCAATAACAATAACAACAAAAAAACTAATGCTCATGCTCAACTAGGCCAAATTGTCAGGCCAAATTGTTAGGGGAGCTGGTAGGACCAATAACTTCAATAGTAATGTAAATAATGGAAATAAGAGACCCTTTCTACAAGTTAAGCTTCCACCACTATAGGAAACCCTCTCCACAATATTAACTACAATCCTACAAGCGAGACTCATTGTTCCTCTAGACCCCGTCGAACCCAATTACGTGGTTAAGGACAAGTCCAAGTGGTGTGGATAACATCAAAACTATACTCATATCACCGAAGAGTGTTATAACTTAAAGCTCACCATCAGGGAACTCCTAAATAAGGGTGCTATCAACCACACTCCTATGTACTGGTGGAACCATCTAACCACAAATGGAAACACTTGTCGATCTGCTCCTAGATAATGACAAGAAAGTTGAAAATGACCCCCTAAGGGGGTCGGACCTAGCAAAGTTGTCATCATGATGATCGAAGATAAGCCATCTAAGGGAGACTCTAAACTTCAAAACCGTGAAGACACCCAAGGGAATCCCTTGGTTTCCCCTAGGGATAAACTCCTTAAGAATAATGGAGATCTAGTTGTTAGAATCTATGTATAAACATGATTTTGATCAACTGACACTATACTCCATCACATGATAATGAAGCTAAAAATCTAGACAATGCTAGACCAAATGTCATCATTGTGGCAAAAAAGTGTTGGAATTGTGGCCTTTCAAGAAATTGTGTACAATGCCTACACTGCTCAGAGTCACAACGGGAGTGACTAGGAACATGGTGGTTGTCGGATTCTTTGCATACTGGGATCTGGATAAGCCAAAATAACATGTTTTGACTGTGGTGAGATATTTGGAACATATTGTGAACTGAGAGTTTTTAGGGTTTTCTTCCAAGTAGGGTCAATATGACTACATTCGTCTCATGTCGTGTGAGCCAGGGCTGGGGGATTAGTGGATCCCAATTTGTTTGATATATGAATTGTATGAGGCTTATGTGAGGATAACTGAGTTGTAAAAGGACATATGCCCAAAACCTTGACATATGTGGCTTGCTCACAGTATATGTACAAACAGTCGCATTTTGGGAAGCCATGCTAATGAGGTAAGATCCACCTATTAGAATTGCGCACACGTGTTGAGAGAGGACCCCACATTCACAAGCGTGCATGTCTTTGAGGGGCATTTGTAATCCACGATACACTTTGTAATCCATCTAACTATCGATTAGGTTTGATAGGTACACTCATGTCCGAACCGAAATCTATGACTCATGGGGGCTTGTTGGGTTGGTCTTAGAAATTGGATTGGTATTTGGGTTTCGCCTAGTGGCGTACCATATAGCCCGACCTCCTGTTGAACCAATTCTTTCACACTTGATTTATGAGAAGTGCCAAACTTTGATTATTGTGTTTTGAGCCCATTTTGGATTGAATTCTCCTTTGTTTCACATGGTCCTATGCTCAGTCTTATATTATTTTTGAGATCTATATGAGAATGAGATATTTGTCATGTGGTGGTAATATTGTTGCAACCTGAGATTAGATTGAAACCATACCCTTCTAGTGCTATCTGTAGTGATTCATAATTGCGGTGTTCACCCGGTGGGTTTTTAAGATCGGCTTCCCATTGGATACTTTAAGCTCGTGCACATTGTTACTTTAGCCTTTACTTTGTTGTATTTAATTTCATTTGAATAAAAACTATGCTCAAATTATAAGGGCATAGTTGTTGTTAAAGACTATTGTAAAATTTGATCTTATAGTTTGTAGTAAGTGAGGGTTTTCCTAAGGTGAAACGAAAGATTGTGTTAGTCTTTTGTAAAAAATTTATTTTATATACCTTGAGTAATTCCCTCGATGCTACTTCACTGAGATCTCAAAGACCTTCCATAATATATGGTCTTGCCTACAAATTATCTTGGGATCAAGACCTTGAGTTGGTCGTGGGGCTCAATTCATCTCTAGGACAGGATTTGGCACAAGCTCTAAATGGTTGCAAGCATCCTCTTCTTGATGAATGGTATTTTCTAACGGTTGTAACCGCTGATTCATTCCAATAATCTCTACCCTCCATGAATTGATTTAGGCTCTTCATACTCTTTGCATATTGTTGTTTAACTGTTTTAATAATCTGTGACAATAGATCATTGTTGACAAGAGTAGGTTTTGGTGGCATTATGATAGTTGGAACTTGTGGGCTCTAAAACCAATTGATGCAGGGAAAAGGGGGAAGAGAATAAACAAATAAAAATTAATGGAAAAATCAAACAAAAGATGAGAGATTATACCTCTATTAGGGTCTGGAAGAGAGTCCACCACAAAAAGATCTCATCACAAGATGCAAAATAAACTCTTCTTTTCTTACTCTATGATCTAATAGTTTCATATATATAAACGAAAACAAGCTTGAAACCTAACTTGTTTTTTAAGAAATCTAACTTAGTCTAAACATTCGTCTTTAAAAAATAAAAAGTTTAAATTTTACCCCTCAATTCTCTATATGTAAAAAAGATATAAGTACCCCTATTGAAAACTAAAAACTAAAAACAATCCCAAACCTAAATTTTAATTTCCTAAAAGTAATAAAATAAAAATTTTAAATACCCTAATTACTTCAGGTTTCTATTTGGTTTTGACTAATTTCAAGCTAGCATGCCGACAGTGTATGAGAAGAAATCAATAAAATAAAAATTTTAAATACCCTAATTACTTCAGGTTTCTATTTGGTTTTGATTGATTTCAAGCTAGCATGTCGACAGTGTATGAGGAGAAACTAAAATGCTTGTTAAAGGGCTTGAATTGAGAAGCTCCGTGATGTGGTTCCAGAGAACCACTTATTGTGTGTAAGGTGAAAATAGATAAATTATTAGATTACTCTATAATAGCTACTAGATGATCAAATTTCAGTATGGTTTGGAGGCTAGCTCTCCTCAAACTTTATCAGTACGGTTTGGAGACTAGCTCTCCTCAAACTTTAACACGTTGTCTCGCTCTTGTGCTCCAAAGCTTGCAATGTGAATTCGAAAGTACTCCTCCACAATGGTTCATTGAAATAGGGACTGATTGGCAAAGGAAGGATAAAGGAGAACTGATGATAGAGGTCATTCCATCTGCACAAATGCTGCGAAACTTGGCAATCAGAGCAACTACGGAATCAAAACTCTCTCGACTACCAACTCAGGATGATTCCACCCAATTGAGTGAGGGCAAGAGTGTGTATAACTCTCGTGACTCAACTTAACTGTATGGAGAGGAAGTTAGAGTGGTAATCTGAATGTTAAAACTCTTGAGACTGCTCTGAGAGGTATCAAATCGAGCATATGATGGATAGCGGGATACTGTCAGTATAGAAGAAGGAACGAAGAAAAATGAAGGGAAAAAAAAGGGTTACAAGAAGCTGAGGTTACATGTTGTCGCGGCTTCATATGAAATGACGAGTAATGTAGGAGAGAAGGAACGAGACTACAGATTTGTTGTGGTCACACTCAAAGTAAGGATGGAAAGAGGAAAAAAGGAGGTAATGACGGGACCTGTCACGCGGTAAAGGGGGGAAAGGGCAGTGAGAGAGAGATGGGGCCACAGGTTTGCTGCGGTTTTGAGTTACTATACGAGGCAAGGAAGAGAAGGGCGCTGACAGAGGGACGGGGTCACAGGTGCTGCAGCTTCGAAACTTATCACGTGGCAAAAGGGGGGAAAAGGTACTGAGAGAGAGAGAGACGGGGTCGCAGGTTTGCTGTGGCTCTGAGTTACTATGCTAGACAAAGGAAAAAAGGGCGCTGAGAGAGAGATGGGGTCGCAGGTGTTGCGGCTCCGAAACTTAACGTGCGGCAAAAGAGAGAACAATGCAAAGAGAGATGGGGTCACAAGTTTGTTGCTACTTTGAGTTACTGTGCGAAAGAAATGGTGTAGAGAGAGGAAGAAAGAGGAAACAAGAGAAAGAGATGAGAGAGGGTAGACTCAAGGCATGACCTAGTTTGAACACGCCACCTTGGCCTCTTTGTTTGCACATGAGAAAGATAATGGTTAGCCGTGAGTCAAGGTTGGTGCAATGGACCACAAGGTAGGCTAAGGTGTATGGGATAGGCTACTTTCTCTTTCTAAACGTTTTCTCTCTCCTCACCACTGGGTCCAAGAGTTAGAAGTAAAGCTAAGTAAATGCAAGCCAATGCCTCAATGTCATTAACGAATGATCCAACCCTTTTACAATTGACCTCAGCTTGTTTATATAGAGCAACCTCCAAACATGAGTGGAACGCTCAAAACTAAGCTAAATTGCTGAAAATTACACATTAAATTAATTAAAACGAAACCCCATTTTTGGACATAATGACCAAAATACCCCTTAAATCTTTTGGGTTATTGATGAAACCATCTCTCCTTGAGGGCCTCTCACCATTGCTAGACTTTGAGAGCACTTTCAGACTCTTGTGGCAATGGTTCGGATGATCCATTGTTATAGAATTGATGCTTGATCCGTTCTGAACATTTTGATGTCCTTTAATCGTTTTGAAATGGGCTTTTCCCGAAAGATAAAAATCCGGCCAAATTCATAGCCTTTGATCGCTAGATGTTCTGAATCCCCTTTTTTATCTTGATTTGAAGAGGACATTCTCATGATCATTTTGCTCTAAGTTTTTTCAAATTTGATCTTCATTTGAGCTGATTCCAAATTTGGGAAGTGGCTAGAAAATGGGATTCAGAGGACCGAGAAACTCTTGCCATCTTCAACCTTGAATTTCTTGCTATTCGACCTTCAGTTGAATGCATATATTATATTAAACTGTACCCCTTCGTGAAGCAGTCACAATGAATCCGTATTTACATCGATCTGATACTCAGATCTCGAGTTAGGACTTCTCGAAATAGAATATGTCTTCTTTCAAAATTCTGATTTTCATACTTTTGGGCTCACCTTCTCTCTAGAAGTTCTCTCGTCTCAGGCCATGCCATGACGCTTGTCATATGTCAGAATGACCAAGCTGTCGAGGTCTAGTTCGTGACAGAATTTGAGCTTGTTCTGACTCTAAACGAGCGAGCTATGAGTACTTAAAAATCGTCTCGAGGGGTGAAAACACATTTTCTAGAAATAACAACTGGTTCACTGGGGCCACACCGTAATAATATGAAACCTACCCGTTTATTGTAATTTGGGCCCAGAATGGTTTTAGAAGGTCAGATTGAGATCAAATTTAGTCATTGGGGATTTTTCGACACTCCAGATATGATGGCATTGTTATGGTATTGTTTTGAAGCCCCAAAAATGGGGCTGCAGTTATAAGGTTTTTAACATGATAAGAGCTGGATTTGAGAATTAAGTTTTGTCTTGATTATGTCAAATCTCATCGGAATGTAATGAAACTTTGTGAGCATCCTTCGAGAATCCCAAACTACCATTTTCATGTTTTTTTAAGCCATTCAAGTGCTCATTTCAAGGTTGTCCACTTTTATGCTTATTTTGTAGTGTTTCTGTGGTTTGATAGTGTCTTGGGTACTGGTAGGACCAAGTTGTTATTGGCTCTCTCCTTATACGACTTTGGAATAAAATGACATATAACAACTTGCCCGGCCGAACGTCGTTCTTCGAGAGAAGTGAGAAATATAGCATTCAGAACAAAATTTATTGTCGAAGTTCATCTTTCGAATCCTTCGTAAGACATTTTTATTGCCTCTCAACACATTTTTTTTCTCGATCACCGACATCATTACAACCCTTAAGGAGGAGATCATGCCAAGCTTCTTCCTAGAGGGGTGACCGATGTAGATTCCAGTAATTGGGGGCCTTACTTAAGGGATTCCTTCCCATAGCCACTGGAATCTGTTTTTTGAGAGGGTATGCTGATAGGGTGCCTTGTGGAAGGGCTTACCTTTCCGTCTCAACAACAGCTCTTAATAGACCAACTAGTGGATTCCCTTGGTGGGTGCTTTGCTCCAATCTAGTGGATGGGGAAGGGATGGTCTGGATTACACTTAGTACCTTCCAATCTTCTTTGGCTCTGAGTGGGTGCCTTATATAAGGGCGTTACCCCACATCATTGACTTTATTTGTGATAGTTGAGTCCTTCGTGGACTAGATCCTAGTGTTGTAGGAATTTCATTTTGGCTCAAAGGCCAGTTAGTGGGTGCCATTGGTGGCTGTTTGGTCTCAATCTAGTTGGTGGGGAAGGGCTGGCCTAGATTGCACCTAATACCTTCCAATCTTCTTTGACTTTGAGTGGGTGCCTTGTTTAAGGGAGTTACCCCGCATTAATGGCTTTATTTGTGATTGTTGTAGGGGACCCTAGTTTCCCTTCAGACGGGGAGGCGAAAACCCTCTCTCGAATAACCACGGAGGTCCGACGAGTGACGCACATGTGGGGCCTCGTGCTAGTGAATAAGAGATAGACAGTGAGAGAGATTTTTACGAATGGTGCACGAACACCCGAGCGGAAGGCCCTGTTAGAGCAATTATGTAACCCTCCGGCTGTATGTCAGCGTGGTTTGGATGGGAGCCCTCTTCAAGCATACAACCTCTATCCTCTCCCTCTCGTTGTGCTTTTGGGGAGGGATCCGAATGTCCCTCCTCCTTGCCCCGCCTCCTGTTTTAGAGGGGACCTGCTGGCTGCTAAAGGGATCACGAAGAAATACGAACCAACAAAAAGGATCTAGCCTTGATTCTTCCCAGCCTTTAGGGGTAATGGAACTTGAGAGGGGATCGTGAAGGTTTTTTCCCCCAAAAGGAAGCTGCTTTTTACAAGTGAGTTAAGCTTGCTTATATAGAGGATTCACCAAATAGGGGTGAAGGCTCAAAATTCAAGCTTAATTACAATTAATAAAATTTAAAACAAATCCAAAAATTTAAGCGCAAATGATAAAAATGTCCCTGTGATCTTTGCCCAAATGACAACACCATCCTTGCATGCAGGCTACTCTGCCATGGGGAGGCCTTAAAAGTTGGTTGTACAACTTGTGGCAATTTTTTAACTGTTTCAGCAACATATCTTCGTTCTTTTCTCGATTGTGAGCATTTTGATGCTCTCCAATCGTGTTATGGTGGCCTTTTTCCCTAGGGTGAAAGTGCGGTCATTTTTTTGAACTTTGTTTTCTAATGCATCTTTGAGCTGCATCGTTTGGGCGCCTTGCTCTGCTTGAAAGTAAGAGAGGAGGCTGCTGTAGTCGTTTTGTGCCAAGTTTGGGCTGATTTGGATTTGATTTGTACAGTTTCCTAATTTTGAAGGTTGCCAGAGAAAGGGATTCCGGCAACCTGCTGGATATGCTTGTTGCCAGAGAAAGGGATTTTGGAAACCTGCTGGATATGCTGGTTTGGTGACCTAAGAACTTGAATTCATCGAACCATGAAATGAATTCAAGAGTTATCCCAGAATGTAGCTCTTCGTGAGGGGCTTCTACTGAACTCCTCCTCATGTTAATCCATGACTTGGATGTTGAGCTACACTTCGAGAATTCAGAGCTTGTTGAACCATTTTTTTTTTTGGTTTCCCCAGCCACCTTCCTTTTCAGAGTAATAGATGTTCTCAGTCATACCACAGTGTGCCCCATAGGTCAACATGACGGGGTTGGTGTGATCTAAAACATGTCAATATTTGAGCTTTGTCTGGTTTTGGAGGAAGGCGTCGTGGGTTGGGGAAGTCATTGCTGTAAAACATCGTAGTAGGCCCAATTTCTCGGACTAGTTTGGTGAAGCTGCACCGCACTTTGGTAAAGCCCATAAGTTGAGAGGTCGCATGAGCGTAGACCCCCTAGGGAGGTCCGATTGAGCCCAAATTTGGTCATCGGGGGTTTTTCAACATTCTGAGCGCAATGGCGGTGGTCTGGTCCACTATTGCAGCCACTGACATAGGGCTACTATGAAAGATCCTTATTTGGTGCGAAGGAACCGCACCCAGGTCACCAGGTTGGAGGCTTTATTTTCGGCACAATCTTGGTTCGCAGGTGTCTCGTGCACTGGCGAGACCAGACTGTCGCCAACTCTCTCCTTATTCACATGAGCTCTTGAAAGTACGTAAAAAATGACGTACAACAACTTGCCCTGACGAATGTTGCGCTTCGAGAGAAGCGAGAAGTGCAACATTTGGAAAAATTTAACGCCGTAGCTCCTCTGATGAATCCTCGCCAAGACATGTTTATTGTCTCTCGATTAATATTCTTTTTTTTTTTATCACCAGTACAGCAAAATCATCAAGGGGTAGACCTTGCTGAGCTTTTCTCTTGACCGGGGGGTGACCAAAGTGGCTTTTAGTGGTCCTGTGCCTTGTTGAGGGGCTTTCTCCAAGTCCCGCCAAAATCGATTGTTTTTTTTGGGAGATCACGCTGATATTCTACCATCGGCGGGCTTACGGCTTCTCAACATGAACTCTTGGTTTTTTAGCTAGTGGGGGCCCTTCTTATGGGCTTTATCCCATTCTGGTTAGGAGGCCCTGACGATCCAATTGGAGGGGGCCCTTGTGAGCTTTATCCCTATCCAAATAGACATGCCAGGAGCAAACAAGGTACCTCTTGGGTTATGTCCTACAAGTCCAATTGGGGGTCTCTCGAATTACCCTGACATGAAAGGAGGATGGCCTTCGAGGCGGTCCCGTTTTAGGGGACTTCACCCTAGATGCTTGAAGATTTTTGGCGAAAGAAAAGGCATGCAAGGTTCCTCTTTGGCTTATGTCCAACAAGTTCAGTTGGGAGTCTCCCGAATTACCAAGACTTGATAGGAGGATGGCCTCTGAAGCGGTCCCAATTTATGGGACTTCACCCTAGATGCTGGAGTTTGATGAGAAGAACAATAGGCAAGGTACCTCTTTGGCCTACGTCCTAGTAGTCCAGTTGGGGGTCTCTCAAATGACCTAGACTCGATAGGAGGATGGCCTTTGAAGCGGTCTTATTTTAGGGGACTTCACCCTGGCTGCAAGAGCTTGATGGAAGAGAAGAGGAGGAGAGGATTTTTTTTTGTGTTTTGGCGGCACTAAGGTCAGGGATAAAAGGGTGGTACTGGGGCATTAAGGCTTTGGTGCCGAAAATAAGGAGGTGCACTAAGGCCAGAGATAAAACGGTGGCACCAGGGCACTAAGGCTTTGGTGCAAAAAATAAGGAAGCACTAAGGTCCGAGATAAAAACAGGTGGCACTGGGGCCAGAAACGTTTTGAAGGCACTGGGGCCGGATTTTTTTTTGGATAGCATTGGGGCCCTTTTTTAGGATGGCATTGGGGCCGGAGTGGTTTTTGGGAAGGCATTGAGGCCGGAGTTTTTTTTTTTTGGAAGGCACTAGGGTCAGTTTTTTGGAAGGCACTGGGGCCGGAGTTTTTTTGGAAGGCACTAGGGTTAGAGGTTTTTTTTTTTTGGAAGGCACTGGGGCCGGAGTTTTTTTTTTTTGGAAGGCACTGGGGCCAGCAGAGTGGTTTTCACCATATGCTTTACTAGGGCATTTTTACCCATCACTTCGAGGCCACATCCACCCGTTAATTTCTGCTCTTACTCATGGCTCCCTTATGTGTTTTCGCCATGCCGGGATTTTTTTTTTTAGGACTCTTTTACTCATGGCTTCGTGGCCATACCCGCCTGCAGTTTTACTTATGGTGCCCTCTGCTGGTTTTCACCATGCCCCTATTTTTTTTGTTGGGCGATTTTACCCATAGCCCCTCTTTGGCTATGTCCACCTGAAGCTCTTTAACTTTTACTCATGATGGTTGTCATCACACCCTGCTTCTTTATCTTTCTCTTTTACTTTGAGGGGGAGGAGGGCGTAATGAGCCTTGGCAGAGGAGTCTGGAGAGTCTTGAGGCTGTGGCCAGGCCCTGGGTCGATTGTAGCGGCTGGTGGCCAACGCATGGGATCTTCTCTTCTCTTTTGGGGTATTTCCCTAAAGAGTAGCTTTATTGTGACTCAGGCAGTTTGTTGCCACGTGGGGTCGATGATGGAGGTGTCCGCGGGAGGTGTTGGTTGATGTTCATGGTGGTGGGATGTTAGAAGTACCCACAAGGAGGTGGAATGATGGAGGCACCCGCAGGGGGTGGTGTGAAGAAGGTACCTATGGGGGGTGGTGTGAAGAGGGCACCCGCGGGTGGTGGTGTGATGGAGGCACCCACGGGGGCTGGTCGGAAGAAGGTACCCACGGGGGGTGGTGTGAAGAAGGTACCTGTGGTGGGTGGAATGATAGAGGCACCCACGGGGGGTGGAATGATGGAGGTACTCGCGGGGGGGAGGGTGGAATGATGGACTGCCCCAAAGAAAGCGTGCTTAGAGAGGCAGCTCTCGGTTGACGAGGCGCTTACATTCTGGGGTGAGGTCAAATGGAGGACGCCATGTGGATGGCGATGCCTTAGCGTGAGATCCTCTTGAGTGATCTATTGATAACGCCAGGCTGACAGCATGGCTACGTGGAATTTGACCATGACTCTTCGTGAGCAACACCGGGTAGGTGAGGCATGAGAAGGTTTAAATGTCGCAGTCAACGAGGCAACGTTGCGGTGACACATGGTCTAGTAGCTGGGCAGCATGCTGCTCGGGAAGCAGCAATATTTGATGAGCCTAGGCCCTTTGAAAGGGGGCTAGGCAGAAGAGCATGAGGGAAGATTTTTTTTCCCCTTTGTGATGAAGTTCCTTTTCTTGATGCTCCTTTGGGTGGAGGCAGCGACGAGACTTCATTTTCTTTGAAGAACATGGCCGGTGAGCAATTCCCACTGTAGGCGCCGACTGCTTGACACCGGTCTTCGGGGCGTGCGCAAGCATTGGGCATCCTTGTGGAGGTGTTTACCCACGTGGAAGCGATAATGGACCCGTGACAAAGGGTGAGCTTGTTTGTGCAGGGATCCTCTGTTTGTGCGAGACCCATGGCATGAGGCCCATGGCCGTGTATAAGGCACTGGGGACCAGCCACCCTGAATCCCAACATATCTTTTTAGGTATGATGGTAAATTACAGGCGTGGGGGCGGCTGGCTAGCAAGCTTGTCTAGCCCGACGCCCCCATCGGAGGGTGCATTGAAGGATGAGGTGCTCGTTGTCCTCTTCAAATCTTACTTGAAGAGATGGATACAACCTTAAAGGCACCACCAACATAGGAAGGCAGTGGGACTCTCGAAGGGAAGGGATCCACTTCAGAATGGATGTACACATTTTTTTTCTATGTCACAAAGTGCATTGTAACAAACATGCAATCCTTTTTGCTTATACAATGAAATCCCCATTTGTGTTGAATTCTCTTTCTTTGCCTTGTTTGGTTGCATGTTGCTCTCCCTTTTTTTCTAGGCCGGCACAGTCCTTATCCCTGCCGATGCAGAGTCCGTTGTGCTTGTGGGGCAATTGCTGCTTGTTGTGTGAAGGTTAGGATGCCTTTGCGGGTTTTCATCCCAACCCTTGAGGAATGCATTGTTGCCGATTTTTGCAAGACCCCATTTTTTTTTTCCCTCTTTTTTTTTTGTTTTTTTGTTTTTTTGTTTTTTTGGTTTTTTTGGGGGCCGTAGAAGGTCTTGTATGTGGGTGAGACAATGAACGAGGTTCGCTTGCCAAGAAAGCAGAGTGGTGCGGGGGCGTTCCCTTGGAATTCTGAGTGGGCCCGTGTTGTAGGCAGGCCGAGTTGGGTCGGGTTGCACGCATGAGTGGCATTTGGATAGCAATGGGCATGCTATTTCTGATGGACCACATCATGCATGCAGCAGTTAATGCTGGGCGAGAGAGGTGGCATCGTCATCGTACGTGGTTTGATTACATGCCCCGAGTTCTTCCTTGGGACTGAGCGTAATCTTTCCCACATGTGGTGCGTCGCTTCGCGTGCCATTCATACGACCATACCTTCGAGGTGCGTGGAATTTGCTCGTGCGACACTTCGATTTGCACGCTGGCGGTGCCCCAATGCCCGACCTCCAATGCTTCTCTTCACTAGCCGCCGGTGTTCCTTTGTGATTGGAGGGCGGGTCACCCATGAGCTTTTACCGGATACGCCATCTTTCGCTTCTCTTCGGCTTCATAAAGCAAGGGAGGCACAGAGGGGGTCCTTGTTCTATACCCAGGCTTTGATCTAGAGTCAAAACCCCAACTTTTGCCTGGCCTCACACCTGCGACTGCGTTCATCATCCTCCTTTTGAGTTGGGGCTTCCCCGACCTCGAGTACGCTGTCAACGGAATAGGTTAGCACTGACTACGTCCCCCTTTTCTGGCACTGCTCTTATGATGAGATTTTATGGGAATGTCTTTTCATTTTTTTTTTTTGGGTGTTAGTCCCTCCCCTCCTCTGTTCACTTCACAAGGGCAAGACGCTCCTGTGCAGTCTCCTATGGAGAAGAGGTGCTCACAACTGAGAGCTCTAGAAGCCGGTTTCGCTCATGTAAGAGTTGAAGTGCGTGAGCAGGACTCCTTCCTCATCTCTTCTATTGAGGCCCGCACCTTCGAGTTGATGGCTTTGCTGAGAACGATCAATGCTTTGGTCTCTAGATACTGTAGGTGGCATGCCGAGCAGATGAGGTGGGGAGGCGGTGGCCTTCGTAGTACTGCTTAATGCCTTAGTCCTCAGGTATCAAGAAAGGCGCATCGAGTTGGTCGAGTGGCGATGAGAGTACCAGACCAATCTCGACACTTTGTGGGACCTCGAAGGTTGCCTATTCTAGGTAAGAAGACTCATTGAGCATGGGAGCTCAGTGGTGGATGATGTTGAAGATCGATGAGACTCCTTTGGAGGTGGTGCGGAAGCTGAGGCCGAAGATACGCGAGGTGCACAACCATTTCTGAAGGTCTTTCTCTCTTTTTTTTTTGGGCTCCAAAGGCCTACTAGAATTTTGTAACCTCTTTTGAATATGAATAAGACAATCAATTTTCTTATTCTTTCCATTTGATGTGTTCGAGGTTTCTTCTTTCCAGGCCTTTTTATTTTGGATTTCATGTCTCCCTTTTTTTTTGAGAGAGAGGGGCAATAACGGCGAGGATTGAGGTGCTTACCGAGAGGGTGACCGAATGTTCTCTCGGGGTGCTGCGGACCCTTGCCAGTGCGCGGTTGTGTTAGGAGGTAGTTTTAAAGTCGTACCCCCATGACTACAATAAGGCTCCCTTAAAGTCCAGCACTTGGGACTAGTAGTAGTGTGCGCATTTAGGATCTTGCAACCGCGCAGGGAGAACCCTGAGGGGTTTTTGTGGTGGCACACTAACCCTCCTTGGCTAAAAGGACTTGCCTTGGGATAAATTCTTGTAGAGTAGACTGAGGGGATAAGATCTCCACCTCGTATAGGTGTGGGGGTGACTGGGTGTCTCGAATTGATGTGACTGTGTCCTCCTGTTCCGAGCTGAATGGTTGCTGCCTGTGTTCTTCGGTCTTTGGCAAGCATGATGTACTTGCCATGGTGCCGAAGCATCGAAGGTAGAAGACTCGGAAGCATTGGTAACAGGGCTTCGAGCCCACTCTGTTCCAGGATGGGGATGAGGACATGGATGAGGTATTTTTCTCTGAGACGGGGTTTACTTATCAATCAAGGTTATCCATCCATCTTGGATGTATCCTTGAAGGATGTCCAGGAACCGGTAGCATTGGCACAAGTCGTGACCACTCAACTGGTGGTAAGGGTACCACGGGCCCTAGCCTTTGCCGACCATTCGTATCCGTGTCTTTGGGGCACTGGGCACGATCATCTCGTGCTGTACCATTGCTTTGAAAAGAGTAGGGAGCCAGCAGGACTGTGGCTCAGTCTCAGGAACTTCATCATCCAGCTCTTCATGGATTGTAACCACGTGATAGGTTTTAGGTGTCTCGAAAGCCTTCTTGAGGTCCTCCAAATTGATTTGACCCTCTTGGATCAGGGCTTCAATATATTCTTTGAGATGGATACAGTCCTCGACAGGGTGTTCCAACATTTGGTGGAATACGCAATAGTTGAGATGATCAATCCATTCTACGTGGTCTAGCCATTTTCTAAGTGGGAGGGTCACCACATCTTGCTCAATCAACATGCTAAGGAGGGTCGGCACCCATGCCCTGTTGAAGCTGTATTGTTGATTGAGTTTCCACCTGAACTCCTTAGTTCGTTGGTAGTTGGGCGGTGGAGGTACCCTGCTGTAATCCTGCTTTTGAGGGGGCTGTTATTGTGCCGACCCTTGAATTCGTGGCTGCAAGCCCCTGGAAGTGTCCAACATCCATAAGGGGGCTGCATTGGGTTTAAGTTAAGAAGCGGTCATAACCGCTGTGCTGACCAGATTTTTGGGTTGATCGGCCCGAGGGTTAGTTCTGCTGCCTCGAAATTGGCCCCCTGCTAAGGTTTGGGCCAAGTCTCCGTCATGATGCTTCAACAAGATTTTGATTTTGGTTGCTTTAGTGATCATTTCGGAGAAGGTGGTGTGGTTGGAAGCTTCAACATGCATGGAGATTTCTCTCCTCATCTGGACGGCTTCCACCTCTCTCATGGGGTTGGTTTTGCACATTGAGAGGTCTCTCCACCACTGGATATATTAGCCCACCGATTCGTCGAGGTTTTGGGCCATGCTGAGGATTTCTATGGCCTGCACGTTCAGCTCTTCTTCATAGAAGAGTTTGTAGAAAAGTTGTTCCATCTCTCACCAGGAGTGGACCAAGTTGGGCGACAGGCGGGCGTACCATTTGAAAGCAGGCCCGACCAGGGCTTCCATGAACTATGGAAACAACAATCTGGAGTATGTGGCCTACTCTTGGTAGGCAGACACGAAGTGGGCTATGTGATACTGAGGTGAGCCTGTGCCATCAAAGGTTGGTAACCTTCCCTTTTGGTACTCAACAAGGAAGGGAACCTGATCAATAGAAGGCGGGTAAGGCTTGTGGTACGAGAGACTGTCCTGAGCCCTTGAGACCTGTAGCTCCTGGATGCTTCTATTGATCATCCACTGGACGTCCTCCGACCTAAACATCGATGGCGCCGCATGAGGGGCCGTGTTGGGTCAGACTTCAAACGATGGAGGAGGATTCAGAGACCTCAGAGCTGGTGCTGTAGGGGGAGGCTGACGTCTTTCTTCCTCCTCTAGTGGTGGTTTAGTGGGAGAGTTGGTTTCTTGGTAGGAGGAGACGGTTGGTAATGCCTTCTCGAGCCCTTTGAGCCTGTCCAAGATGCTGCTCAGAAGATTCTCGAGGTGGACCACGACGTTTTTGGGCTTTTCTCCATCTTGGATTATCGCCATGACCTCTATTTCACTAGTTTGCTTGAGCCACAGGCCAAGGTAGATTTTCCCCCATAATCGAAATCTAGTCCAGTCCTCCTCTCTGCCGGCCCGTTCCAATGAAGCATGGGGTAGAGTCGACAAGCTGAGGTATAGTGAGACACACAGGAAGGAGAAACTTTGTATGTGGTAGCGGTGTTTGAGGGTCACCGACAGGGAGAGTGATGTGACGGGCGGCCACCGGCGACGTCCTCTCCGGCTTGATTTTGAGCCAAGGGGCCGCTCATTGACACACGGGGCGCGATGCAGAGAGGATGGTGCTTGGGGGAACTTCTTTGAGTACCATGCAGTGAGTGATGCGGTAGTGGTAAGTGGAGCAATGGGTGTTCGTTCCCTTCCGTAGTCTGGAGTTTCCTTGGATCTGCATGTCTATGCATGATCCATAGTAGTATTTGTGATTGCCACGGGGCCAGTCCCTTGTGTGGTGAGGGGTGGAGTACGTGTGACGCCCGCCCGTTTATCTAGTGAGACCGTCAGGTCCCCTAGATGCATGTGCACTTGTTTAGTGGACTTCCGATTGTCTCGAAAGTCGCATGTCGGCTGGGGTTCGACTCTCAAGCTGCCTCGAGCTGTGGAGCTGACATGCATGGTGTGGGTGGTGTGAGAGCCACCAGCACTATGCCGAGGCCGAGAGCGACCAGGAACAGTTTGAGGGACTGGGGGAGGCTGCCGCCTGCCTCGATTCACTATCACAGCGGTCAGGTCGCTAGGGAGCTTGTAGACAGGTACGCGTGGTAGAGTAACTGAGCGAGCTGGCATGGTGATTACCAACCGATGATACGTGGGGGTACCGATGTTGGCGACGCTCCTGTGTGATGCAGACGGGGTTGTATTTTGGCTGTCCGCGGTGACGATAGTCTCGTTAAGACCGATCTAGTGAGGAGGAGTTGCGGCACGGAGGTCGCTTTGTGGCCTGTGGTTGGTGGGGTGCCCATCAGCAGCATGGTACTTTAGTGAGGGGCCGACAACAGAGTCACCCGTGCAGTGGGCACAGAGAGGTTTCCCCCGATGCTGAAAGAGGCGGGGCAAGGGGCCTGAGGGTCCGTGCCCCGAACTTCCCCGGTCGAGGTCGAGATGGCTGGGCCAGCATGGCTGCATAGAGGGCACGTGCGGGAGGGAGGACTTAACTGTCCAGCCTCCCGATGAATAGCTGTGGGTATGAGGACGTAGAACTCCCCAACCTGGAGGAAAGAGGGACAAGCAGATCCCAGAGCAAAAGTGAAGAGTGGAGAAAGAGAGATTGGTACCTGGAGACGGCTCGAGCTAACGAAAGGGTGATGTGTCCTCAGTAGAGTCGCCAGTTGATGTCAGGGGTCTTGGTTTCCCTCCGAACGGGGCGGCAGAAACCCTCTCACGAACAACCCCGGAGGTCTGGCGCATGACTCATGCGCGAGGCCTCGTGCTAGCAGATAGGAGGCCGACAATGAGAGAGATTCTTGTGACTAAAGCGCAAACTCCCTTGCATTGCTTTGGGGCTTCAACGACACCCCTAGACGGATGGCCCTCTTAGAGCAATTATTTAGCCCTTTGGCAGTACGTCAGCACAGTTTGGATTGGAGCCCTCTTCAAGCTTAAAACCTCTCTCCTATCACTCTTTCTGTGCTTTTGAGGTGGAATCAAATTGTCCCTCCTACTTGCTCCCCCCCTTTTTGGAGGGGACCAGCTGGCCACTAAAGGAGATGTGGAGAAACCCAAAAGACGAGACCTGTGGGTTTGCTCGTGTCCACAGGTTCACAGATGGACGCGGGGTGTCGTGCGAATGGAGGTCATGCCTGCAGAGGCGAGAAGGAGAGTCAGAGGGAAGAAATGACTAGGCTTAGGAGAGGTAGGGGGACCCAAGAGACCGGGGTGCTCGCAAGACCAAGCACTCAGGGATATCCCCTTTTTCTCCAAAATTTCTCTCTCTCCCTCTCCTCTCCCTCAAGGGCTCACGAAGAAAGACAAACCAACAAACAAAATCTAGCCTTGATTCTTCCCAGCCTTTAGGGGTAATGAAACTCGAAAGGAGGGGATCATGAAGCTTTTTCCCCCAAAAAGAAACTCCTTTTTATAGGTGAGTAAAGCTTTCTTATATAGAGGACTCACCAAACAGGGGTGAAAGCTCAAAAGTCAAGCTTAATTACAATTAAAAAAATTGAAAACATATCCAAAATATTAGGTGCAAATGACCAAAATGTCCTTGTGATCTTTTGCCCAAATGATGAGACCGTCCCTGCATGCAGATTGCTCTGCCATGGGAAGACCTTGGAAGCTGGTTTTGCAACTTTTGGTAACTGTTCAGTTCTTTCAGCAACATCTCTTTGTTCTTCTCTCGATTGTGAGCATTTTGATGCCCTCCAATATTGTTATGGTGGCCTCTTTCCCCAGGGTGAAAGTTCGGCTGTTTTTGTGATCTTTCTTTGCAAATGCATCTTCGAGCTATGTCGTTTTGGCTCTTGGCTCTACTTAAAAGTCAGAGAGGAGGCTACAGCAGTCGTTTTGCACCAAGTTTGGGCTGATTTGGTGTCGATTTATGTATTTGCCTAATTTTGAAGGTTGCTAGAGAAAGGGATTTCGACAACCTGCTCAATTTGCTTGTTTGGTGACCTAAGGACTTGCATTCATCGAACCACAGATTGAATGCAAGAGTTGTACCAAAATGTAGCTCTTCATGAGGGGGTCCTGCTGAACTCCTCCTCGCATTGATTCATGACTTGGATGTTGAGCGACACTTCATTGAATCTTGAGCTTGGTGAATCCTTTTTTTTTTTCTCAAGCCACCTTCCTTCTCAGAGCAATAAAGGTTCTCGGTCATATCACAACATGCCCCGTAGGTCAAAATGACGGGGCTGGCGTGATCTGGAACATGCTAACATTTGAGTTCTGTTTGGTTTCGGAGGAAGGGGCCGTTGGTTTGGGAAGTCATTGCTAGAAAACATCGTAGCAGTCCCCATTTCCGAGACTGGTTCGGTCAAGCCGCACCACGCTATGGTAAAGCCCATAAGTTGCGAGACCGCATGAGCGTAGACCCCTCTAGGGAAGTCCGATTGAGCTCAAATTTGGTCTTCGAGAGTTTTTCAACATTCTGAGTGCAATGGCAGTGGTTTGGTCCCATGTTGTAGCTGCTGGCATAGGGCAACAGTGAAGGGTCCTTCTTTGGTGAGAAGGAACTGCACCCAGGTCAACAGGCTGCAGGCTTTATTTTCGGCACAATCTTGGTCTGCAGATGTTTCATAAACTTCGCGAGACCGGACGGTCATCGGCTCTCTCCTTATTCGCATGGGCTCATGGAAGTAAGTAAAAAATGACGACCAATAGTGACAGTTGAGGGTCCTTGGTAGACTTGATCTCAATGTTGTAGGATATTCATTTTGGCTCTGTGGCTGGCTAGTGGGTTCCCTTGGTGGGAATTTTGTCCTAGTCTAGTTTATGGGGAAGGGCTGGTCTGGATTGTACCTAGTACCTTCCAATCTTCTTTGGCACTGAGTGGGTGCCTTATTTAACGGCGTTACCCCACATCAATGGCTTTATTTGTGACATCTGAGGGTCCTTGGTGGACTTGATCCCAGTGTTGTAAGAATTTCATTTTGGCTCTGAGCCCGGCGAGTGGGTGCCCTTGGTGGGCGTCTTGCCCCAATCTAGTTGGTGGGGAAGGGCTGTTCTAGATTTCACCCAATACCTTTCAATCTTCTTTCTATAAATGGCTGAAGTCGTCTTTGATCAAGCAGTTGCATCAACTTGTTCATTAGTCCAAGTGCCCTTTTGGGTTTTCACCTAAACTGGGTAGAAGTGGTGTCACAAGAATGGCATTCACAACCTCCTTTTGTTGAGGCTCTTTTACTCATGATCCTGAGGTTGTGTCCACCTTTGATTTCCATTTTTACTCATGGAGCGCTTTGGGTTTTCATCATGCCCTTTTTTCTCATTTTCAGAACTCTTTTACTCATGGCTTCATGGCCATGTCCGCATATCATTTTTACTCATGGTGCCCTTGCGGGTTTTCATCAAGCCCAACTTTTTTTATTTTGGCAATTTTACCCATAGCTTCGTGACTTTGTCTGCCTAAAGCTCTTTTTTACTGATGATGATCATTATCGAATGCTCATCATGCCTAGCTTTTTTTTTTTTTAGAGGGATCCTTCTTCCTTGATGATGTATAGGTTAGAGGGATCGTGTTTGCATAAGGCTCCCTGGGTTAATAAGTACCCTAGGTGAGCTGTAAGAGGATGGAGGTGTGACGTAGATGCATGTTTGTGTGGCAAGGCACACCAGGGTCACGACAAGCGTGTGTGAGGGAAGAGCTGAAGAAAGCTCCTTTGGAAAGAGCGGTGTTTCTGTGACGGACTCGCGAGTAGATGTAGCGTTGCCAGGAAGGTGAGATGTTTCTGTGGCAGAACCGTGAGCAGATGAAGTGTTGCCAGGAAGACAAGATGTTTATGTGATGAAACCACGACGAGATGAAGCATTGCTAAGAAGGTGACACGTTTCTGAGATGGAACTGCGAGTAGATGAAGCATTGCCAGAAGGGAAAGACGTTTATGTGAGGAACCACGAGAAGATGAAGCTTTGCTAGGAAGGCAACACGTGTTTGTGACGGAACCGTAGATAGAAACGGCTTATAAAAGCAGGGGTAAAGGGAGAGAGAAGGGCATTCTTTTCCTTTGAGAAATTCCTTACCTCTTTGGCTTCCCCCCCACCCCACCTTCTTTTTAAAAAAAGAAAAGATATTTTCTCCCTTTTCAGAATGTTCCCTTGTGGAGCCATGGCCTCTTATAGTACCAGCATTTGACCTTTAAAGGGTACTGTTTTTGACTTTTTCTTCTTTTTACCTTTTATGTTTGGTAAAAAAACTTTTACAGTTTCCCCTTTGTCTCCTTGGTTCTCATTTGCTCATAGCCTTTAGATTTAGGTGTGATGAACACCTTATTGTTTTCCAATCATCCCTTTCCTCTGTTTTTGATGTCTTGGATATCTTTTGATTTATTATGGTTTCCTTTGCATCATTTTCTACAGCGCATCAAAGTATCGCCTTTGTGGATGAAGATGTTCATCCTCATGAAGGTGGTGATGATGATCCTGTGATCAGTGGTGAGATCGTGCCTCCAAATCTTTGGGGTTTGTTTGAGATTCTGAAAACAAAGTTCAAGGCTGTGCACAAGATTATGAGGGTTTTCAGGCCTGAACCCAATCTCGTTCAGTAGAAAACAATGATGGGTTATGATGGTTTTCACTGGTTTGTAATCCTTTTCATGGTGGTTACCCGCTTGAATGATTTGGGTAACTTCAATGCTCAACGCCTGGGTAGATAGCCAATATGTCAAGCAGGTGATCATTTGCTCAGATGTTTACTCATTGTTGCTCCCTTAACTACCATCTGGTTCTTTGCCTTGAACCAATGGTGAGAATAAAAAGGGGTCTTTTTTTGGGTATTTCAAGCTTTCTTTGAAGAGAAAAATACAGCTCTTTTGAGGAGATCACAGTTTTGGAAGAAGGAGGTGACGCACCCGGAGGCCATATTCGTAGGTGGAAGACCTATTCAGATGAAATCCTTCTATTTGTAGCTATTGCTAATTGTAACCACAGTTTTGTAATCGTTTTTGTTCATGAAATAAATCTTCATTTAGCTTGAATGTTCTTTCTTGGTTTGTGGCTTGTAGTTCTTCTTTCTCGTGGTTTGTCTTTTCTTATATCTCCCTATGATTAGTCCTTATCTCTTTTGAAAGAGCGGGTAAGGAATGGACCAAGGGATTTTCTTCGCTTGGGAGGTACGCTGGATTTTTGGCTTTTGTGGCACGAATGCCATGTCGGGTTTTCACCCAAGCCCTTGGGGTGTGTGCCATTTCCGGTTTTCATAAGGATCCCATACTTTTTTCCCTTTTTTGTTTTTGAAGTTTACCCTCTGCGGGTCCAATGTGTGTAGTGGAGCCGTGCACACTGGCAGAGGAAGAGTGCACATGCACATAGTGGAGCCATGCTGCAACACAAAGTGGCGAAGCCATGTGAACTTTGCATTTTCTTGCCCGTAGTGACGAATCTGCGCAATGCTTGAATTTTGCTGCATCGGAACTGTGCCATGTTCATATTTTCTCATGACGGAGCAGCGCATCGTTCGAACGTTCCAACACGGAACCGCGCAACGTTTTCTTGTCCATGCGATGCTTCATTCTGCTTAGGTATAAAAGACGCATAGGGCTCCTACTTCCTCATTTTTACTCTAGATTTTTACCCGAAGTAAAAACCTTAAGAGATAAAGTTTATACTGCGCCCTTTTTACCATCATTTTTCAGAGAAATTTCTTGCCACTAAGTTCCTTCTGCAACAATGGCCAGCACAAGCTTTGCCCCTTCTCAAGGTATGACTCTTTTGTCTTAGATTTTGTTGCTTTCCATGTCGTTGCTTTTGTTTCTTGACCTCCCTTTACCTACCCATTGTGCACCAAGTGTTTGGATAAATGTGCCAACGCTTCTTTTCATGTAATTTGCATTACGCTTCAAGTCTCTTTGAGCATGTTTTCACATGTCTTCACTTGTTTGATGATTTTGTCTTGTTTGCAAACCATTTTCAAACAATTTTGATGAGCTTCGTGGTCAATTTGGTCCTGAGCGCCTGGTGTGTTTGCGTCGTGAGTCTCTTGGCGAAGTTTGCCGCGCTCGGTCATGCCTGTTCAATGCTCTTTCCCATATACGTTTTAGACAAAGCTCTGTTGGCATGTGCATCCTATCTAAATCATGCACGCACATATGCTGTGACACTTGGGTGAGGTGTCAGTGGTGCGTGTGCGCCATGGGTGTTTTGCTGAATTTGGATGTTCTGGAACCTATGCATACCTGCGTTTTTGGCTTGAACTCACATGTGTCTGAATTGGCATGTGTCTAATCTTGTGCATGTGCAAATTTGCTCGTGAGCGTCCTTGCACGAGTACAAATTTTTTGTGCGCATGATCTTATGCGTGCACGATCTCGTGTGTGCACAAATTTGCACATCCCTGAGTCCGAGCGTGTATGCACTTGGTTGAGCTTCATTTTTGTGCATCTGTTGCTACGAACGTCATGACCGTGGTTGAACTCAAACTTGAACTTGTGCGTGTACGCACTATGAGCGATGTGGCTGCACTTGAATCTTGAGCGTCCTTGAGTTTGTGCGTGCATGCGTCACAAACCCCTATGTTGGGTGTTATGTTAGTGTACACGCTATGAATGCTCCACATTTGGCCTTGAATTTTTGTGCATCAATTAAACGTATTATCACCAAAGTTTGCGTGTTTGTGTGACCATGATTTGGCCACCTTGAGCCAGATTCTAGCACTCTTTCTATAAGGAACAAGTTTTCTGGCCACAGAAACACATGCGACGGTAGGAGTATGATAAAGAAGAAGCATGCACGACAATATGGGGGGAAGCTCACCGCTGTGCGTGTCAGGAGTGTATCGTCGTGCATGAAGAGAAAGAGAGAAGGGCAGTGCCATGCATGAAGAGAGAGAGAAGGGCAGTGTTGTGCATGAAGAGAGAGAGAAGGGCAGTGTCGTGTATGAAGAGAGAGAGAAGGGTAGCATCGTGCATGAAGAGAGAGAAGGTATCATCGTGCCCGAAGAGAGAGAAGAGAGGAGGAGCAACGTCGTATGTGAAGAAAGAGAAGAGCAGCGCCGTGTGTGTAACGCCGCACGTGTAATGGGAAAGAAAGAGGCAGTGTCGTGAGTGTAAGAAGAAAAAGAAAACATGCGTGGCTGTGAGAGGGAACAAAATGGGCTACCACCGTGAGTGTAGCACCATTCATGAACAAGACCGCCATCTGCCCTGATGCATGCCACCACACATGCCAGTTGTCTGATGCATGTGTGGTGCTTGCCACCTGTCCAACCTTGGACAGCCACCACAGCAAGGATACTTATGTTCTCTCTCTCCCTCTCTCACGTCACTCATTCCTCACACTCTCTCTAAGAACTCAACACTTAGAACCCCTTTGTGAGCTCACTGTCATTGCACTATTGGAGCCTTGTGGGGAGCTTGAAATAGACTGTGATAGGGGATTTTGGAGGAAACCTTTCTCGTTAGGTAAACGTACATCTCTCTCTCTCTATATATATATATATATATATATGTGTGTGTGTGTGTGTGTGTGTGTGTATTGAGATGGAATAACTATTATGATGTTATTCACTGAGAATTGAAAGTTATGAAGCATGTTAAGTGTCAATAGGCTTTTGAACAATCAAATGAAGTCCAAATGACCTCAAATCACTGCCATTAGAAAGATATGTGAATATATTAAGTTGTTCATGTTTTTCCATTGTTTAAATTCCTTATAAATGGGAAGTTATATTCCAGTATGTATAAGCATGTCACTGTTCACTGTCTTCCCTGTATATTTTATCTATCACTGCTGCTGCCATGGGTTTTTCCTAACCAAACGAAGCCCAATCGCCCTTAAACCACTGCCATTTGAAAGAAATATGAGTGGGATTAAAATTTCATGTTGAAAGCATTTCGAATTCGTGATAGACTGAAAGTTATGTATGAAATTGTGAGCATATTTTATTGTTGCCAGATTTTTACCAAATTTCAGAACTATTACTTTTATTGTTACTTACCTTTAAATGACAAAATAGAGTCTAAATTCTTTCAAATAACCTCTGTTAGAAAGATAAATGTTCTCTCTTGAAATTTGGTTTTGAAACCATCCTAAAATGCCACACGGATTGAAAGTTATAAGATTGTTATGTACGACATGTCATTGTCTCAAATGCACAACATATTTCAGATGGTATGCCTTCATTGTTTTGAGATTTTTATTTGTCAAACGGGGTCCAAACGCTTTCAAACTACCCCCATTTGAAAGATATACATGTTTATTATAAAATTAGTTTTGGTACCATCTTCGAATTCTGATTTAATTGAAAATTACATCCCAGGTTATGACAGGACATTACTATTTGAAATTTCAAGAAATGCGATACTGTGACAATGTGTTAGCCTCTACAGACTGCCACCCATCTCCACCATGGTCCAGTTGTATGACCTTAAATTGTAGTGCACGTCTTGGCTGCAGGACATTAAAAGGTTTTGCACAAGGTCCCGAAGCCTTGACCTAAAACATGCCTTCACAAAAAAACAAAAATAAATAAATAAATAATGGGCATGGTGTATACCAGGATAAGGGAACACCATGAGTAAAAATGACGAATGGTAATGGTCACGAAACCATGAGTAAAGGAGTTCCGTAAATAAAAAAACCCAGGCATGGTGAAAACCCAAAAGGGCACCGTGAGTAAAAATGGAAGAATAAGGGTGGACAGGGTCGAAAGATCATGGGTAAAAGAGCCCCAAATAAAAAAGAAGTTGGCGAAAACCATCTCTACGGCGTCGCTTCCTAAGCACAAGTGAAAATCTGCAAAGGAGCTTGAACCAATAAACAGATCGATGCCGCACTCGCCTTAATTGGCGGCTTCAGCTCACACTCCAAGAGAAAAATACCTGGTATTTAATCCAGTTTCACCTCCTGATTCCGGTTCTATCATTGGGGTCGAGGTATAGTCAACAATTGTCGGCATAACAGTATTCAACTACCAATGGTTTTCCCATTACGTAGCGGTCAGTATCACAATATAAAGCAGTATCACAGTACCCACTACCAATGGGTGGCCCATTTGCGTAGTGGTCAGCATCTGCATTAGTTTCACAATCATAGTATAACAGTACCCACTACCAAAGGGTGGCCCATTGCATAGTGGTCAGTATAACAACGTCACACTTTCAGTATCACAGTATGCCAATATTAGTATCATGATAAGACAGTTCCAATATTATAATATCAGTATTACGGTATCATAGTATCAGTGTCAGTATCAGTATCAGTATCAGTATCACAGTATCAGTATCTAATACCTGGATTAGAAAATATGAGCTTCAAGGAAAAGATTCCGACAGCCTGAGTCTATTCGCAAAAAGGACTTGAAAGATAGAAGACTCATCAAGAAGGTAAGACAAGTCTCGTGAAGAAGAGCATCATTCCCAAGAGGTTCCTAGACGCACCCCAAAGATGCCAGAGATGCCCCAACAAGGCTAAGTCAACCATGACTTTGGACTTGTAACTCGAGAGTACTAATAGTGCATAGGGGTTACACTCAAAGCCGGTCACCTCGATAAATTGAGGTGCCCTACCTGCTAAAGAATAACTGTTGCACAACACAGACGATCACCGATCAAAAGCTCTTCAACAAACCATTCAGAATAAACAAACAAGGAAGTCAATCAGACAAGCCAAAGACGCCCCAAGAAGGCTAAGTCAGCCATGACTTTGGACCTGTTATGCGATACTACTAATAATTGGTAGGGGTTATACCCAAATCTGGTCACCTCGATAAACTGAGGTACCTTACCCGCCAAGGACTAACTGGTGCACAACGCAGATGATCACCGACCAAAGGCTCTTTTGTTGTCCATCCAAGACAAAGAAATCCATACCAAATGGGAAAAATGCCCTTAGGCATGGCACTCGACTGCCAGACGGGCCTGATTTTGACTAACGAGGTTCGTACAAAATCCTCAGCTCCAGAATCACAAACAGTCCACACGAGGGTGAGCACTTCGACAAGATCCCTCAAAACAGTCTCTTTTCCCCCTAAAGTCTCAACAAATGGATCCGTACATTGCATCCAAATGTCTGAGCATCCTAGTTTCAACATTGCGTCCTCGGTGTTGACGTGGTCTTGTGGCTAGGAAGAAAAAAGTAATAAAGCCGAACGAAATTTTCTGAATGTTGTCCTTCTCGCTTCTCTCGAAGCACAAAATTCGGTGGGGCAAGCTGTTTGAACACATTTTTTTAGCACCTTGGTCCCTAATGCGGAATAAAGAGGAAGTAGATCAATAAAAAATCCATACAAAATAGTGAAACTTCTGACAGTCTCAGAACGGCCCCAGAACTGGTCAAGATCTACATGTCTAAGGTAGTGAACACAAAGAAACAATTTTGGAAAAATTGGCTTCTTGCACCCTGAAACGGACCCTATAACTAGAACTATATTTTCAATACGTCAAATTGCTATTGGACCACCACTATTAGATCTGGTACGGTCGAAAACCCATATGGGTCAAGTTTCAGCTTAATCGGGCACTCCAGAATAAATTTTTGAATAAACTACTGAACAGGGGTAGACCACACATTATTCTCATGTGGCCACCTTGCACCAAAACACCATTAAAGGTTGTTGTTTTTACAGTCATAGGTAGTAACTTTTGGGGCCTATAACTTACTCGTTCAGAGTCGGATCATGCTCAAATTTTGTGTCTTCATCTCATCAGGACGATCATTTCGATATGTGGTACGCCCCTTGACGACACCCGAGCAAGGAGAAAAACTAGAGAGAAGTTACTAATCCGTGAAAAAATTTGCAGAAAATTCAGCAGCATCATGCCTCACCCCGACGGCCAAATCACGATGCTCGTGTACCAGAGCAACACTGGTGTGTAAGGTCCGAGGCTATCTTTGGTCCTAACCCCGCGTACAATGAACAGTTGGATTTCACACACGGAGGCATCGAAGTTACTGTAAATTCCGTCAATCGGATTTCAAGATTCCGATAAAAAATCCAAGACAACAAAATCTTCGTTCAGACACGAAATCGAACTGTGTTTGTTGCAACGTGATCGTGATGGCATCCTCAGTGTGATTTAGCAAAGAAACTGAAGAAAAACATCAAGGAACGAGCACACTATTGATTTGAAGTTTTCAAGATTCATCCAAATTTCAAGTCTCATGATCATGGCTTAAAAAATGATTCATGACTCGAAATTGGTATCAAATCGATCGCCATGCCGAGCCCTACAAGAAAACAATCATCTTTTGATCAAACGGGCTTGGAGCAACCTCGGATCAGTCATGAAAGATCATGTAAGTTCTCGGGCAGTAGCAGAGACTGTTCTAGAATTCCACACATTGTTAGGCAAGAGCGAAACAATATTTTTCCACCCATTTTTAGAATTTATTTTAATTCATATAAATTGTAATTATCTTCACTTGTAGATAGGTTTTTGGTGCACACCCATGTTTGGGCCCAATTCTATATAAACCTGCAAAGCCAAATTGTAAACAACAATAACAAGAACCTTCGGTTCATTTTTTTCAATATTCAATAAAGACTTCAATTCTTGCTTGAGTTCGTGGGTGCGTCTTGGAGAGAGAGAGAGAGAGATGAGATAGAAGAAAAGGGCTGGTACCCCTCAATAAGTTAACTTTCTCTCTCCTCCTCTTTTCTCTCTCCTCTTTCCTCATCTCTATCTCTTTTTCTCTCTCCTCTTTTCTCTCTCATCTCCATCTTTTCTTTTATCTCTCATCTCTCCCTTTCTCTTTCCTCCTTTCATCTTTGTCTCTTTCCCTCTCTTTCACCTCTGGTCAATCATGTCTCTCTCTCCCTACACTTCTCTCTTTTTTCCATCACGCATGGCGGACCTATCCTCTGGTGTGATGCCTTCCTTCTCATGAGACATAAACAATGAGCAGAGCCTTAACTTGGATGGAGGGACGGGGCTCTATGAAAACTCTCTCGTCTCTCTTGTGTCCCAGACGGTGCAGCCCATTACCGTCTTTGCTCCAATTCTTGTCTCCTTCAAACATAGCCGGCGAAGGCTTAACGTCGCCTGTGTTTTTCTATCCTTCTTCTCTTCCACCATAGCTGGCAAAGGCTTAGCGCTGCCTGGTTTTTTCTATCCTTATTCTCTTTTACCACAACCGGTGAAGGCTTAGCACCACCTGTGCTTTTCTATCTTTCTTCTCTTCTACCATAGTCGGCGAAGGCTTAGCGCCGTGTTACACCCCAAGCTCACTAACACTCTTGAGGTGCGACATGCCATTTCTATACTATCTATATATAGAACAAATTTAAAATTCCTACTTATATATTTGTAATGCATCAAATAATGTAATTTTAATCTATACAAAGTCTGCTCACAACTGGTATTAACATAAAGGCTAGATTTTTTTTTTTTTCCATTTCTAAGAGTTTGTACACAGTCTACTCATAACAAATATTAACAAGAAAGTCCTTACAAAAGTTTTCCAACTGTACAAAGTACATTTTCAACTTATGTCAACATGAAGATTTTACAATTTTGATAAAACTAAAAGTTACAAAAATATTTGATCTTGATAATCATTTCTCCCAAGCTACTCCTGCTGCATGATAAGACTGTCATTACTCTGAAAAGGATTCATAACACTTTGATGAGCTTAGTACTCAATAAGTGATCATCATGGTCCTAAAAATAATCATAGTAGGAAGATATAAATGTTTTTTAAAGAATGTATATTAAAAACAACCTGAAGAGGAACTTTGAGCAAAAAAACCATTTATGAAATGACCATTTCACTTTAAAAAATGCACAATTAAACGTAATCCAAATGATGGAAATGCATATCAACATTTTAATAGAAATGCATCATTCAAAAGATTTCACAAAACACCCTACTGGCATCCCAAGTAGATCACCTATATACCCCACCAACGTCCAGGATGAGTCCAAATAATCCCAGCAGGTCCAATCATACCTCACCGGCGTACCGGATGAGTCTAAACAATCCCTACCAGCATAACCAGATAGGTTCAAACAATCCTTGCAGGTCCGATCATATCTCACCGGTGTCCCGGAAAAGTCCAAATATCCCACCAACGTCTTGGATGGGCCCAAAATAATACCTGCAGGTCCATTTATACCTCACCGATGTACCTGATGAGTCCAAATACCCCACCAGCATCCTGGATGGGTCCAAATATACTTAAATTATCTTTGAATTTCTTTTAACATCAGAAAGCATCAACATCATATATGTAAAGTATCATTGAAATCATTAATAGGAATTCGCTTGAAGCAAGTTAAACAACCACTTTCATTGAAATATCTATAAGTAGCAAGTCAAATATTTTGGCAACAATTTATTAAAGGTAGCAGTTCTAAAGGACATTCCTGAAATCTAACATGACAATCGTCTAGTATCAGTAGAAGAACCCTTATGGGAATCCAAAATTAAATACGAAATTATCACAATTTATGGAAATGCCAATTTGCAAATAATCATTTCACAGGCAATGCTACAATCAAGTGTAGAAATATCAGTTTTTCGATTAATGAGGAAGTCATTTGCACATCCATTTTACAGTATCTAAATATTCAAAAACAGTAGAAGGAAATCTCACAATTTTACTAAAAAGATTATTTTTCAAGGCATTGAGGTCACTTACGTATAAAACTTATAAAATAAAGATGATGGACTGAAATATCACTATTTTAAAAACATATTATTTTTGAGGAGGATGATGTCACTTACCTTTATATGTCACGATATGTGTTACTATTGACAGATTAAAATGAGTTTATGTATAAAACATGTTCATAAAGGTATTCGAATCGAAATTCTATTAATACTATTTTTATGGAATAATGTCATTTATGTGGGAATATTGTAGTTATGAATATATCAAAATATAAGGACAAGCTATGGTTTTAAATTATTATTATTATTATTATCATTATTATTATTATTATTATTATTATTATTATTATTATTATTATTATTATTATTATTATTATTATTATTATTATTATTATTATTATTATTTA